>JASDQU010508646.1:0-30348 GCA_032191745.1 Picea mariana | reverse complement strand
TCAAGCTCTTTGGATGGTATAATTCCAGAGGAGGAATGGACAGGAAAAAATGTAAACTATTCTTTTTTGAAAACTTTCAGTTGTGAAGCATTTGTCCATATTGATAATGAAAATAGAACAAAGCTTGAGGCAAAATCCAAGAAGTGTACCTTTATTGGATATGGTGTTAATAATTTTGGTTATCGCTTATGGGATTATGAAAATAATAAAATCATTAGGAGTAGAGATGTCATATTGAATGAGAAGGTCATGTACAAAGATCAGTTCCAGGGAAAGAAACAGAAAAAAGAAAAACAAGAATACACAGTGCTTGATGAGATCACTGAAAAAGAAATTCCAAAGGAACCAAAAAATCAAAATGCACAACAATAGGAGAAGCAGGTACCTCAAACACCTGCAAGTGTTGTTAGAAGATCTACCATGTTAAGTATACCCCCTAAACGATACTCTCCTTCATTGTATTATTTATTGTTGACTGATTCTGGTGAACCAGAATGTTATGAAGAGGCAATGCAGGTAGACACCAAAAATAAGTGGGAGCAAGGCATGAAAGGGGAAATGGATTCCTTGGAAAATAACCAGACTTGGGACTTGGCTCAGTTTCCTATGGGAAAAAGANGAGGAGAAAAGTGGTACAAGGCTAGACTTGTTGTAAAGGGGTTTGCACAAAAGAAAGGTATAGATTTTGATGAAATATTTTCTCCTGTTGTTAAAATGACTTCAATTAGGATTATTTTAAATCTTGTGGTAGTAGAGGATTTGCATCTTGAACAGTTAGATGTAAAAACAACTTTTCTCCATGGGGATTTGGAGGAAGAGATTTATATGCAGCAGCCACAGGGGTATGAGGTCAAAGGGAAGGAGAATTTGGTATGCAGGTTGAAGAAGAGCTTGTATGGCCTAAAGCAAACTCCAAGGCAGTGGTATTTGAAGTTTGACAGGTTTATGACAGAACATGGTTATAGTAGATGTCTTTTTGATCACTGTGTTTATTTGAAAAAGCTAGAAAACGAAAGCTTTATTATCTTGCTATTGTATGTAGATGACATGCTTGTTGCAGGGTATAATATGCAGGATATAAATGTGCTAAAGAAGAAATTAGCCAATTCATTTGCGATGAAGGATTTGGGTGCTGCAAAGAAAATCCTTGGCATGAGAATAACAAGAGACAGAAAAAAATCGCAAATTGACATTGTCTCAGGGTGAGTACACAGAGAAGGTGTTGGAGAGGTTTAGAATGTAGAATGCAAAACCAATTAGTACACCTTTGGCCAGCCATTTCAAATTAACTAAGAAAATGTGTCCCAAAACACAAGAGGAGATAGAATACATGTCCAAGGTCCCTTATTCATCAGCAGTTGGCAGCTTGATGTATGCAATGGTTTGCACAAGACCAGATATTACACATGCAGTGGGAGTTGTGAGTAGGTATATGAACAATCCAGGTAAATAACATTGGGAGGTAGTAAAGTGGATTCTCAGGTATTTGAGAGGTACTACTACTCATGCATTATGTTTTGGAGGTTCAGACACTTTTCTACAGGGATATGTTGATTCCGATATGGTAGGTGATAAAGACAATAGGAGGAGCACCACAGGGTATGTTTTTACTATAGGTGGAACAACAGTAAGTTGGATTTCGAAACTACAAAAGGTTGTTGCACTTTCAACAACAGAGGTAGAGTATGTTGCTGCTACAGAGGCTAGTAAAGAGATTATTTGGTTACAGAGGTTTATGGAGGAATTGGGAAAGAAGCAGGAGAACAACAGGTTGTACTGTGACAGTCAGAGTGTCATTCACCTTGCAAAGAACTCAGCCTTCCATTCGAAGACTAAGCATATACAGTTGAGGTAGCACTTCATACGATCCACCTTGGAAGATGGACATTTGAAGTTGGAAAAGATACACACTAGCCAGAATCCTACAGACATGTTAACAAAGGGAGTAACCAGGGAGAAATGGAGTTCTTGATCAGTTTTAGTTGGTCTTCAAGAATGAAGATGAAGATGAGAAATTTTCTAGGTCCAAGAAGGTTCAGATTCCATCATATACAACAGCGGTGGAGTTGTTGAGATCAGTCTCCAAGTGGGAGATTGTTGGTTGTGGAGCCTGATTATCTTCCTGATTTAGAGGTACTTGTTTTTAGCCGTGTTTATACCCCATGAAGTATTTACACCCCAAAAGTATGTACACTCTTCCACGCAAGGGAGTGCAGAGGGGGGGTACCCCCTCTGTGGGGTCCGGGGGCAAGTGGCCCCCCAGCGGGGGTTCGGGGGCGAAGCCCCGGAAGGAAAAATTGCCCTGTAAATGTATATTGTAATTTCATTGTAAATCTGGACCGTTCATTATAAGGTCATAGATCTAATGGTAGAGATTATGTTAGGGTTTTTTTCCCTAGAAGGCAACCCTCTTTTATGAGGGAAATGTATTATGGCTATGGTTATGGTGAATATTGTATTGTGAGAGAGGAGACTGTGAGAGAAAGAAGAGGAAGTTACAGCGGGTTTTGTTGTATGTTGTATCCCTTCATTTGTTGGATATTAATAAAGGAAGGACCTGGCAATTTCTCTGGTGGACGTATCCCACACTGGGTGAATCATGTAAATTTGTGTCTCTCTTGTATTGTGTATCTTCTGTGTTTTGTTTTCCGCATTTGTTTTATTTTATTGCTCTGTGGTCCTATTTTTCTAACAAGCATTTGTCACAAATTTCTTCAAGACCCTACATGGTCTGATCTTCTTCATCTTTAGTTTGTTATATGTCCCCTTCGGGAACCTTTCCTTTCTCAGATGTGCCAGAATGAAATCACCAACCTCAAATTGAAGTTGTCTCCTGTGTTGATCTTCTCTGTGATTATACTCTTGGCTCGAGTTCTGCAATCGCTCCTTCACCTGGCTGTGAAGTTCCTTCATTGCTTCTGCGAAATCCTCTGCACTAGCACTCCTAGTTGCATTCTATTCTAAATCTCTCAATTCCGAAAATCCCCTTGGCTGCATCCCATAAATAATCTGGAATGGACTCTGCCCTGTGCTTATGTTGATTGAATCATTGTAAGCAAATTCCGTCTGTGGCAGAATATTGTCTCACTGACTGTGGTGTTCTGTCACCAAGCTCCTCAGCAAGTCTCCCATTCTTCTGTTCACAACTTTTGTCTATCCATCCATCTGAGGATGATAAGCTGAACTGAACGACAAGTTTGTTCCCAGATTTTTCCATAAGGTCCTCCACAATTTTCCCACAAACTTGGTGTCTCGATCCGAAACTATGCTCCTTGGCAAGCCATGAAGTCGAATGACTTCTTTGAAAAACAGATTCGCAATGTGAGTTGCATCACTGGTTTTTTGAAATGGTATGAAGTGTGCCATCTTAGAAAATCTATCTACCACTACAAAGATCGATTCAAACCCTCTTTGTGTTCTCAACAGCCCCAATATGAAGTCCATGCTTATTGCATCCCATGGCCTCTCAGGTATGGGTAACGGTTGATAAAAGCCTGCATTCTTCCTCTTTCCTTTTGAATGTTGACAAATTTTGCATCTGTCAACGAATATTTTGACGTCTGCTCTCATTCCTGGCCAAAAATATGACTCGTTTAACTTTGAGAACGTCTTGTCATGACCAAAATGTTCGACCAATCCTCCCCTTTGTTTCTCCTTCAAGAAATTCTCCCTCGTGGAGCACTTTGGAATACAAAGTTGATTACCCTTAAACAATAATCCTTCCTAGATCATGTATTTTGTCCATTGGCTTCTGTCCCTGAGAATTGGATTCTCAGCTGCTTCATATGCCTCCTTAAAATCTAGATCATCTCTGTACATGTCCCTGAGATCATCAAAACCCAGTGTTTTGACTCTGAACTCCTGCAACAACAAACATTTCCTGCTCAAAGTATCAACAACTTTGTTAGCAGTTCTAGAAATATGCTTAATTACAAAAGTAAAGTTCTTCATGTATTCAACCCATTTAACATGTCTTTGATTCAACTTCTCCTGTTGAGTCACAAAATGTAAAGCATGATTTTCACTGTATAAGAAAAACTCCTTAGGGATTAAGTGATGCCTCCATTTCTTCAATGCTTGAATAATAGCATAGAACTCCTTGTCATACGTGGAGTATTTTACTTTCGCCTTGTTCAGCTTCTCGCTGAAGTATGCTATAATCCTGTCTTCTTCGCTCAAGACTACCCCTATTGCAAATCCACTTGCATCACATTTTACTTGAAATGTCTTTTTAAAATCCGGCAACACCAAAATTGGTTGTTCCATGATTTTCCTTTTCAACAAATTGAAGCTTTTCTCATCCTCTTCTGTCCAGTGAAAAGACTTGTGTATCTTCTTCACTTTGTCCATCATCGGTGCACTAATTCCACTGAAATTCCTAATGAACTTTTGGTAGAAACTAGCCAATCCATGAAAACTTCTCACCTTGAATATACTCTTTGGTGATGGCCAATTCTTAATTACCTCCACCTTATCTGGATCCATCCTCAACTTGTCTGCAGAAATAACAAACCCCAAATAAATGAGCTTTGTCTTCATGAACGAGGATTTCTTCATATTTATTAGCAACTTCTCTTGCTATAGCCTCTGCATCACTGTAGCCAAATGTTTCAGATGCTCTGCCTCTGTTTTACTGAAAATCAGTATGTCATCCAAATACACAATGACAAATTTTTCGATGAAATCCTTCAGGACTTCGTTCATCAACCTCATGAAAGTACTCGGCACGTTCATTAAGACAAACAACATAACAAGCCATTCATACAACCCTTCGTTAGTCTTGAAGGCTGTCTTCCATTCATCACCTTCTCTCATACAAATCTGGTGATATCCACTTTTCAAATCAATCTTCGAAAAAAATTTGGCCCCACTCAAGCAATCCATCAAATCATCCATTCTTGGCAATGGAAATTTGTACCTGATGGTAATCTTGTTAATTTCTCTTGAGTCAGTAGACATCCTCCAGCCTCCATCTTTCTTTGGACTGAGTACTATCGGAACAACACATGGACTCAAGCTTTCTCTAATCAACCTGTTGTCCATTAAATCCTGGACCTATCTTTTGACTTCTTCATTCTCTTGCAGCGTCAATCTGTATGCTAATTTGTTTGGTAAACTAGCTCCAAGTATGAGATCAATATGATGACTCACACTTCTGATCAGTGGAAATGAACAAGGTAGTTCGTCCACTACTATGTCAACAAACAATTCCAATAGTTTCTGAACCTCTTTCGGTAAATCATCTACCCTTGTACTGGTTAAAACAATTTTAGGCTTCCTGACCATAATGAATTGTGGTTCTTCCTTCTTCTTAACCTCTGTAAGAAGTTCCTTCCCACTCATGAGAAGTACAGTGTTGCTTACTTCAGGTTTTACGTCTTTGTCTTTGATTGGAAGCAACATTTGAGTTCTCCCATTCTTCTCTAAGGTGTATGTGTTCTTCCTCCTATCATGAATCACATTTCTGTCATATTGCCATGGTCTACCCAGCAATAGATGACAAACATCCATGGGAATAACATCACAGAGTATTTCATCTTTATATCCACCTATTTTAAACTCAACTAAACATTGTTTAGTGACATTTACCTGATGTCGTTTTTGTAGCCATGAAACTCTGTATGGACTTGGATGTTCAATAGTCTCCAACTCCAGCTTTTCTACCATCTCTGTAGAAACAAGATTATCTATACTATCACTGTCCACAATGACTTTGCATGCCCAATCTTTGGTTTTGCAAGCGGTCCGAAAAGGTCTGTTCCTTTGGACCGAACTCTCCACCTCCTTCTCTAGCATTAAGAGAACTTTTCGCATCATCAATGATCTTCCGCCTTCAGCATCCTCTGCCTCAACATTTCACCTTTGTGATTCGACGATGTTAGTCTCACCACCTTCTTTCTTCTTATCTAGACATTCATAAGACTTGTGTCCATTCTTTCCACATGTGAAGCATTTCACTACTCCACCTCTTCCTCTTCCTCTACCTCTGGTACGAGGAAAAATGTTTCCATCAGCATACTGACCTTTCTATTCGGTATATTGCCCTCTCTAAAAGCTTCCACCTCTCTCAGTTTGAGTCTGAGGTTTCTTCCACTCTTTCTTGGGTTTCTGATTTCTATCCTGGGCAACTGATTTGCCTCTGAGCTGACTTCTGCCTCGGCCTCTTTGACCTTGTTTTCGGCTCAGCTTCTCTTCATCTTTTAGAGCCATCTGATAATCATCTTCCACCATTCAGATGGTCATCATGCTCATCTTATCTTGAATGTTGTATCGTAGACAATTCATATATATGGCAACCTTTTCATCATCACTTTCGCGATGACCTGCCCTGATGTTCAACTTGTAGAATTCTTCAGTATATTCCTTCACTGTCATCAGCTTCTGTCTCAAATTTTGCATTCTCCGAAATAGAGTAATTTGGTAATCCTTGGGAATGAATTTCACCTTCATCTTTGCGATCATCCTATCTCAACTCTTGATTTTCTACTTGCCCTTGCAGCGTCTGTCAGCTTGTAGCTCATCCCACCACAATGTTGCATGTCCTTTCAATCTTGTGACAACATGTTTTATATTTTTGTCTTCCTCAACATCTTCATAGTCAAAATATGTGTCTAGAGCTCTAATCTAGTCTAGAAGCTCTTCAACATCCAGATTTCATTCATATACTGGAATATCCATTTTTTCCTTAGCACCCATTCTTGCAACAACCCTAATTAGGCGTTCATTTGCTGCATCTTCTGCTGTGACTTCTTCTCCTTCATGTCTAGCTTCATCTTCACTTTTAGAATCACTGACATCTCCAACACCGGCTGTGCGCCTCTGTGCTGTCTCCATGTCCACGAGTCTGGCACGTATGTCACGCATCTCTCTTTCCATGGCTAGATTTGGCACCTACCTACCCCTTCCTCTTGGCATTTCCCTATCCTCTAGCGGATCGAGTGTTTATTTGTCTCTTCTTCTTGGTGGCATGGCTGAGATTTTCTTTCTTGCTTTCCTTGTCTAAAATATACAAACAGATTCAAGCTCTGATACCAAAACTGACGCAGACCTATCGGCCCTCAGGCCGAGATTCACTCATAGGATCGTTCTTTAACCCCTTTAAGCCGGATTGGCTCTTTCAGATTCTCTACTATAATCTCTTTTTAAATCGATCCACAGGTCCTTTTCGAAGCTCGCAATCTCGTGAGTTCGTGAGTCATGACTCCCGACTCTTCCCTTCTAATATTGCGATACCCAAATTGTCAATATGGGTATAGCTCTTCCCCTGTCAGTGCCTTCCTTGTGCGACCACCAGCTAGACTTAACGCTAGTTATTCTTGCCTCTCGCACTTTCGTGAGTTTCACTGTCGAGCTCACGTACTCTTACTTCACAAATTCCCGATATGCTAGAGTCAATGAAATGTTGACCCCTTCCACTAGGTGATGTGTGTCCACTAACCTACTTCCTGGGCCCACTTTGTGGTTCTGCCACGTGTTTCCTCTGTGCCTCGACTTTCAGCACTTCGCAACTTCTGATGTCGAAAACAACTCCTTTCAACCTCTGAACCCCCGAATGCATGAAATGCGATGGGGTTCCTTATCTAACGGTCCTCCCGTGACCTAGATCCAACGGTTATCCTCGCTCCTAGCGATTTCGTGACTTCGCAACTAGGAGCACCCAACTCTTGGGCTCTCACCCTACAAACCTCTGAGTTCACGAGATCCCTTGATCTCTGCCACCTATCCTCCTCCTAACGGACGGTTGCAATTATCTTGCGGTTTCGTGACTTCAGGACTTTTGGGACAAAAGTCTCGACCTATTATCCTCCGATATGCTGAAATGGAGAAATTCTGACACGTCGTCTACATGGGTCTCACGATGGAACTTCCCGCCTTTTTGGAGTTTTCGGACTTCGCGACTTCGTGAATCCTGACGCTATGCTCTCGGTTCTTCGAATCACGAAACCCCAAAATGGTAAATGAAAGTCTGACCTCCGTTTTGGTGAGCATGCCACCTGTCCCCTCTCAGATGGACAGTCCTGATCCTCTTCGTGACTTCGCCACTCGTGAAGTTGAAGGAATTCCTCTTCTGAACCCCAATGTCCAAATCCTCGATAGAGAGGATCTTGTGACACGTGTCCTTCCAATCGGATGGCTCAGATTCTCTCACTATTTCGAGACTTCGCACCTCACGACCTTGTGAGTCTTGATGCAAAGGTTTCGACCCTTCAAATCACGAAACCCCGAAATGAGATTTACATGGGTGATCCAGTGACCCTTGTTTGTTCAGATCCTACGGCCTGATTCCTCTTGAGCTTGCACTTATAAAAACATTCACCGTAACTTTCTTGCTCCTCTGCAAGATCTGACGGCTTCCGGGACTTTGCGAATCCTCCACAGAGGATTTCGACCGTCAAATTCCTCCTTGAAGATTTCTGTGAAATGAACACGGTATCTCCTTTCGAAAGTTGCCTACCAGCAAACAATGTCATTGTGCCTCCTTCTGACACTTCAAGGCACTAGCCCTCTTGAGATTTTCTTCGACAGCTTCGAAGATCCTATCCCTCCTGAGCTTGATTGAAAAATCCTCAAGTCCTTTGGGGAAAATTCCTGCGCGCACTCCTTGCGGAAATTCTTCAAACACTTCCAAGTATTTTAACCTCTTAGACTCTATGCACTTCCTGTGACAACAGTCCTCCAACAATTTCACTCAGGTTACAAACTCTGAGACTCTTCTCAATCAGCGCACACTTTGCACAGCTCTTGTGCTTAACTTGCACTCCTGCGAGAATGAGAACAATGATATCCTTTCTGAGATTTTAGAGATGAACTATGACTATTGTCAACGCACACCTTGCGGACAATTTCACTGCACTCCTTGCAGGAAAACTCTTGCTCAGACAGAGAAACAATTGAAACTCATTCCTTACTCTCCCTCTCTTCAGATTTCAGACATTAAATATGAAATCATACATTCACACATCAAAGCAAATGCATAATAGAGAGTAAACAAGCTTATATCAATCAGCATGTATAACACAGAAAGCAATTGAACCCCATAAGTCTGAACTAAAGATCTTTGTATTAATCCAAAACTTCTGTACATGGGTTCTTTTACACAGCTCTCTACTTCTTCTTCTCTATGCTCTCTCTTGATTGATTATGCTGCTAATGTTACAATGATACAAGTGAGGGTGTCTATATCCGTTTTCCCTCCGGCTCCTAAAACTGCCTAATCTAAGAATTCAAAGATACCTACTTACATTTACTATTATAAATGCCTCTTATTCCTTCAGATGAGAGTGGGACACTCAAGGTCTAATTACAATCCACAAGTACGCCCTTTCTTAATTGTTTCATTTATGTTTGGCGTATCAAACTTCAAAACATTTCAAAACAATTCATCATGTGCCAAAATGCGTTGGCACTTGCCCCCACGCTCGCTTATTGTTGGCGATGCTCCTGCATCAATTATTTTCTTATTTGGATACTTAATTGTCTCACAACTCATCTTACCACCCTCAATCCAATCGAAAAACTGAGATTGTCAATAAATGACTATGAGGATATCTTCCTTGTTTTTCATCCGATAAATAGACACAATGGGTCAAGTGGTTTCCCTTGGTGGAATGGTGGCATAAAACATCCTTCCATACTTCATAAAAAATTCCCCATTTTTGGCACTTTATGGATATCACCCTCCATCCATTGCATCAGTGTTGAAAGGGAATACAAAGGTTCAAGCAGTGGAGGACAACATAGGGAACCAATAACAGGTTTTGAAACTATTGAAGGACAACTTGGTTATGACACAAAATAGGATGAAACAACAAGCATATCAACATCATAGTGAAAGGGAATTTGAAGTGGGGTATTGGGTATTTATGAGGCTACAACCATATAAACATATGTCTCTCAATAAATCAAATAAAGACACTAAATTAACACCCAAATATTATGGAACCTATAAGGTTTTGAAAAGGATTGGAAGTTTGGATTACAAATTGGAGTTTTCTCCATCTTCATGTGTACATCCAATTTTCCATTTTTCTTTCTTAAAGAAGGTAATCAACAAAAAGATATGAGTCCAAACGATTTTACCAAATATTAATGAAGGAGGAAAAATTATACTAGAACTAGAAACAATCCTTGAAACAAGGATTAAGTAGATGAGAAATAAACCAATCACAGAGTACCTTGTCAAATGGAAGAACCTACCAGTGGAAGAGAAAACATGGGAAGATGAGTTTCTCATGTAGAAACACTCATTGTTAGTCAGGTGTTGATGAAAACACTTTTTTGAAGGGGACAAACATGTTAAGACCTAGAAAAATAACCCTTTTTATGTGTAAAACCCCTTATTAATCCCTAGATATTCAATTATTATCAAGGACACCTAGTCTTAGGATCATATTATCACATCTCATATTGTATTTTGAATTGGATATATTGTAAAGGGAGGCTTCCCCCTCGAAGTGGATTGTATTCATTGATGTTTTTTCATTTTTAATACATTGGATCCTAACAAATGTGGAATGGTTTACATCAACAAGAATGTATAAATGGTTCAAGTTCTTTCAATGGTTATCCTCCACCTTAATCCATGGACATGATTTTGGAGGTATTTAAATACATCCAAACTAATGGCATATTCATTTCCCTACTAAATATTCATTATTTTCAAAATAGCTCTCTTAAAAGGATTGTATGCCACTTCATATTCCTATACCATCTAACTAAAGATCAAAGCACTAAAATATCAAGTTTGGAGTCATGGACATTGATGCCTTTGAGTTGAAATTTTTGAAATCTATTGTAGGCTATGAATTTGACATAGTGATCATGTAAATATGAAATATTTTTTTACTGAAAAGGAAAAGATTCCTCAAAACTAATGGATTCCAATGAGTAATTGAAGCAACAAGGTACAAGAGTGATGAAGTGACTAATTATGCATTTAAATCCCCATATGACTAATTGTGATATTTAGGGTGGAGGGAAAATAAAAAGAGCACATGGATTAAGATGGAAGATGAGACTAAAGAAATCTCAACTATCTTACAAATAAAATTAAAAGATCCATTACTCTATCCAAGTGAATATTAAAGTTACACCTCCTCATACAAATTAAAAAAAATAAAACTCATTACCTTGTCAAAGGAGAAAAATAAAATTACACTTATCAAAGTATTTTTTTAAATAAAAATAAAGAATGAATCTCCCTTATCATTCAAAATAAGTGGGTGTGTGTGTGCGAACGCACACACACACACATACACAATTATATTTCTCATTGTTTTACTTCGAAATCTAAAATTTAAAATAATGGAACTTAACAAGTAGATGGTGAAATCATGTTTTTCATATTAATATATTTTTTTCCTTTTAAATTTTTCATAAACATGTTAATAATGATGATGATGATGAAAATGATGATGATGATGATGATGATGATAAGAGTTAAATTTACACTATACAATAAATGAAATCTAAATATAATAAATACATACTTATTTATGCATATCAAATCCTATTTTGCATCAACTTTGTTTCCTGATCAATCATTCAGGTTATCTCCATGGCAGGAGGAGGGTTCGATCCTCCTCCTCATTTCTCCTCTGTTGTTGTTGCCTTCAAGACCTTTCCCGATTCATCTTCTTGTCCCATTTCTATACCTACCCAGGATAAATTTGTTAAGAAATTGGATCAAGTTCCAGAAGTTTTCCACCATCAAGTGTCTGCAATATGTAAGGCCTTAAAATTTTCATAAAATTTCCTGCTGGAAAATTGATTGGTCTCTATCCCTCTCTAAGAAAAATGGAATATTGGATCACTTGGAATTGGAGACCCTTAATTAGAGAGTGAGTCTGTAGTGTCCCCAAGGCCGAGCCCTGTTGTAAACCATGTTTGGAAAGGAATTGTAATTATGTTTTATAGGCTGGTGAGCCAAGTTTTTATAAGCTGGAGGCTTATGTGTTGTTAGGCCAGGGAGCCTGAGTGTTGAAGGCCAGGAGCCTGCTATTGTATATGTAATCATGCAAAACAATTAATAAAACATAAACACCGCCATGTACAGACTGACCACAATGAAGGAGTGAAGGGGGACTAAGCATCCATAAGGTGGGAAAGGAATTAGGGGCTGAAGGTGGGAAAAGGGGCTAGGGGCTAAGCCTAGGGGGGCCTTAAGCCTGGGAATAATATTTTAATATTATCCCAAAAGACATGTGCATTTTATGTTTTATCCTAAGTTCCTGGAAAGGGGAGAAAATGCAAGGGAGATGTGTGCTGGTGGAACACATGCAGTTTCATGGGTGACAAGTGTCAACCCTGACACATGCGAATAAAATGGCCAGGGTGAGCCATGAGAAGGGTTCCTCCCCCATTCTACCCGATTGTCTGAATGCGTACGGAGCAATGGATAGTACTACCAACCCGACTCCTGCAGAGAACCTTCGTGCGTCCCTATGATTCGAAAAGTCTGTGTCTGGCTCTGAGGAAACCGGTGTGTATATTCCCTGAACGAGAAGCCTGCGTGGATTTGGGAAAGAGTCCATGTTTGTTCTAGAAAGCTGGTATACCCTTCTCTGTTCTAATCCAAGGAGTCTGAATCGACCCCTACGTGGACGACTCGTCACGCATCCGTGAGAATCTAGAATGTGAGTCTATTCCGTGTTGCCAAATTGAGAAAACAGAAGTGTCTCGTCCCTGCTAAGCCTAGTTATACTGTTGCACCTGTCTGGAGCTGCCCTACGGTGTTCGTGTCTGGATTCTTGTGGAATGTGGTGGACGTGTATTGTTTGATCCTGTGTGGCTTGTTGATCAGTTTGTACAACACTCTCTCCAGGTGAGAGAGGTAGTTGAAGATTGGAAGAACAGGTTGTTGGACCTGTGAGCGACTCCCTCCAGGTGAGAGAGTGCGCAGAGGAAGAAGAGAACTCCTGGAAGGAACCTTGTAGCTGCCACAGAACCCAGAGACTTCCAGTTCGGCCTGTTCCTATAACCCAAGGCAAGGGAGATTAGTAGCCGAAGGACTGTCCAGGTGACAGAGAAGGTGTATACTCCTGGGGTGGAATAGGCATGTGGGGAATGAGGGTCTGTGGGTAGTGAGCGTGGGAGGTTCCTTGGAGAGAATTCCTTCCTTGTGGTTGTGTGTTGTTTTCCCTGTAACCTTAGCCTAGCCTAGATTTCCTTTCCTTGGGGTGGAGCTTAGTCCCAGCTCAGGGGTGACCCATTGTTGAGTTGATGAGCAGTGCGGTCTAAGGCTAGGAGGTTCATGGAAGGCCTGCACTTGGTTGGTGGAATCTATCACTGTTAAAAGATAAGTATCTGATCATGTTTTTATTACATTGTGCATGACTCTACTATTTATGTTATCATGATTTCCACTGTGTATACGAATTAACATGGAATGCTATGGTTTGTTAATTATAGTAGTAAATAATATGTTTTACTCTAAGCTTGAATGTGTTTAATTGTTTTAAGCATATGGATCATATAATACCTATACGAATTATGTATAGAGTGGTGTTATAATCTTCTCTTAATAGTGATTAAACCTTGGTCGCTGAAAAGGTGTGCTACAGTTTGGTATCAGAGCCAAGGTTTCGAAACTGAGCCTAGATGGGCCAGTGGAGCAGTCTTTGGACCGAGAATGCGAAAGAAAATTAGGTCTGGAAGGCCAATTTCGGACCCTGGTTTGCTCCAAAGTGTCAAGGAGTTACTTGACAAGTTTTTAAGCTCAGGAGGTATAGCGGTGTTATGAAACCGTCGCCAGTGTGGTATAAGTTCACAGGGAGAGAGGACTCCACACCAGAAGTGTAGGAGCTTTAGGATCTGTTCGGGAGGGAAGGTGAACCCTCGTGACCGTTAGATCTGGAAAGTGTGGATGAGGTTTAAAGCCCTTTGGAATTGCACAGGAGTGTGGAAATCACGATACTTGAAATTCTGAATTAGTTAGGAACCGTCTGAGCCATAATATCTCGGCTGGAAAACCCGACAGTCGTTGGATCTGTCAGGAGATATCCAAGGGTTAAAACCCCAGTGAATAGAGGCGAAAGCCCCCAAATAGATCAAGACCGTCTGAACGACGGAGGCCACGTGTCGTGAGATTTCCCATTTCGGGAAATCATGAATTATGAGATTGGAAGTCCTGATGACAAGAGATCCAGACTTTCCATGGTGGAAATCTCGAAATAGATCTGAACTGTTCGAATGACGGGGGCCACGTGTCATGAGATTACCCATTTTAGGAAATCAGGAATCGTGGAATTGGGAATCCTAATGACGAAGGCCCAAGATTTTTCATAGTGAAAACCTCGGGATAGATCTGAACCGTCTGATGGATGGAGGTTATGTGTCGAAAGATTAACTGCATCAGGAAACTAGGGATCAAGATTTTGGGAGTCCCGTGATTGAGAGTTTGGACTCTCATGATGATAAACCCGATGAACAGACGAGATTCTTTCGGAGGATCTCAGGGTCTGTGACGACCGTTAGATGTGAGGAAGAGATGTCGGCTTTAAGCTGGGGCGCGAATGTGCATTAAGTTAAGTAACGAGCATATCTGGATAGCCAGAGTCCACCTACCCAGATCTACAGCTGAGGTTTCATTCCGAAGCCCCCTTGTTGTTCTATATTTAGCGGTCGGGGGGGGGGCGTCCGGAATCGGACGTGCAACTCTCGAAAGGTTGAGATTAATTCACCTTGATCAACGATGCTTAGATGAGTTTCGGACCCCCTTTCCATTCTGCCTTTAATGGGGGGGGTTCAGAATAGTGTGGCGTGTGAAATGGGGCCCCCTATGCCACTTGTACTCCACTTAAAGGTGCGCGATGCGATTGATGCCATAGATCTGAGAAATATCTTACCGTTGGATTTTTCTAGGAATGGACATGGACACATGGAGATGTACCACGTTCCAGTGGGTCGAGAAGAGAAGCGAGAGAGGTGAGACCTGATGACGTCGTTAAAAGCGACGTGGAACCTCATGAACGTACCACGTGCCACCGTAGTTGTGGGTGACCACTGTGCTATGTGGGCCCGGAGGATAAAGTAAGTCAGAATTTCAAAAGTCGGGGTTTGGAAAGGAAAGCAAGTTTGAAAGCCTCGTGGGTTGAAACCCCGAAACCTGAAGTCCCAAAATCCCGAAGTGCCAAAAATGAAAGTTTCGAAAACCCAAAAATTGCAGAGCCGAACGGGAGCTCAGAAAACTTATTTGAATCGAAATGTCGTTTGTTTTTGTTCGTACTGGCTTATAAATGTTGAGGATTGTTTCTGAAGGTTTAATGGCCTGAAAAACTTCGAATTTAATTGCAGAGTGCGTGTGCAGAGTTCAACGGAGCTCAGGATTCCAGTTAACCAAAGCCGAGTATGGAATGGGAAAAGGTGATGATTGCCTCCGAAACAGGAGACGAATGGGAAGGAAAGGATGTCAATATGGGAGTGGAAGGATCGAACTCCAATGGGCATGGAAAAGAGAAGGATAAGGAAGGACACATAATGAAAATCATTGAAGGATTTCAAAGAGAGGCCAAGGCTCGCCGAGCTGATATTTGAAAGCTCATGAAAGTCAGGGATTGGCAGGGTGAATTAAACTTAAAATTTTTAAAGAACCTAGAAATAATAGAGAAGAAACTCGAGGAGGGAAGAGACACAAGTACGACGGAGAGTCGCAAAACCCATGGGAGAAGAAGTAGGTCAAGGAGTGGTAGCCGACATCTTAGTCGCTCCCAAAGACATTCTGACAGGAAGACACACAGTAGTTCAAGCCCATCCCCTACTAGAAAACATCGAAAATCTAAAAAGGAGGAATTGAAAGGCGAGATGAACAAGATTAAAACTCCAACATTTGATGGAGAACATAAGAAGGAGAAAGATGCTGAGACCTGGTTGCTTGGCATGAAGAAATAATTCCAACTACAGAATTATTCTGCCCATGCAGAAGGAAGAATTGCAATGTACCAACTGAAAAGAAAAGCATCCATGTGGTGGGATCAGTTTGTGCAGGTGTAGCACATCAGAGAGAAAGAGGTCACTTGGAAGGAATTCAAGAGGTATTTCGAGAAGAAATACCTAACTAAAAGATACTATGACAGAAATATGAAGGAGTTCTTTTAACTCAAGCTAGGCAACATGACTATTGATGAGTATGAACGAAGTTTCCTAGAACTACTGAAGTATGTCCCATTCATCAAAGATGAGACTGTCAAGATTCACAGATATCTGAGTGGACTTCCACCTTCCATGAGTGACAAGATTCAATATGATGATTCTAAGACCATGGAAGAAACAATAAGAAAGGCGAAATGCTTGTATGAACAACAAGGAGAAAGGCCTATCCTTCGGAAGGTTTGGAATGATAAGAGGAAGTTTAAGAAGGAACAGAGGCAGAAGGGAAACGAGCCTTCCTTTTTCAGAAACAGTCCTTGAGGACAATCACCTTTTAGAGAGCCCAGGAAAGTTGAAGGGAGTGAGCAGGTTCCAAGACCGCCACCTATGGAGTGTTGGGGTTGTAAAGGGAATCATAGGTACAGAGACTGCCCCCACAAAAAAGACAAAGAAAGAACTGTCCATACTGTTCAGCAAGCTAAAACAGTGGAGGATATGGGCAGCAGAATGCCGAGGATCTACGCAACCCTGGACAAAAAGCAAGCAGAATTTCAATCGCACATGATTGAAGTGGAAGGTATGATCAACAACTGACCACTTGTTATTTTAATTGATTCAGAGGCTAGCAATAGTTATGTAGATCCTAGAGTGGTGGAAAGTTTGCATATAACGAGAAGCAAACACGAGAAGTCTTGGTTAGTGCAGTTGGCCACAGGGACCAAGAGGAAGGTCAATGAATTGGTTAAGTCATGTTCAGTGGACATGAAAGGAATGAGCACTAAGGATGAATTGAACATTCTGCCTTTAGGCTCATACGATTGCTTAATTGGGATGGACTAGTTGGACTAGCACCATGCCCTTGTGGATTGTTGTAACAAGAGGTTTACATGCCTGAACGAGGAGGGAAATCAAGTAATAGTCCAAGGAATTCCCAGAGCCATGGCTGTGAGGGAAATCTCAGCCATGCAACTGAAGAAGTGTTATCGGAAAGGCTGTCAATTAATTGCATATCGGGTGGAAGAAGCATCCCGAGATGAAGTCTCAAATCTGGTGGACCACGAAGTACTCAAAGAATTCAAGGACATATTTTAGGAGGTACCTGGACTACCTCTGAAGAGGGACATTGACTTTTCTATAAATTTGATGCCTGGAGCAGCTCCAGTTTCGAAGGATCCTTATAGAATGAGCACACTAGAGCTGAAAGAGTTGCAATTGCAACTCAAAGAGCTACTAAAGAAAGGTTACATTGGCCCCAGTGTGTCACCATGGGGAGCCTCGGTCCTATTCGTGAAGAAGAAAGATGGGACGTTGAGACTGTGCATTGATTTTTGATAGTTGAATAAGGTCACTGTTAAGAAAAAGTATCCTCTGCCAAGGATTGATGATCTTTTTGATCAGTTGAAGGATGCAAAAATATTTTCAAAAATAGATCTCAAATTTGGGTATCACCAAGTGAGAATAAAGGAGGAGGACATCAGCAAGACCGCCTTTAGAACAAGGTACGGTCATTATGAGTTCACGGTGGTGCCGTTTGGGCTGTCCAACACGCCTGATGTTTTCATGTGCTTAATGAATGGAGTGTTCATAGATTATTTGGACAATGTTGTCATAGTCTTCCTGGACGATATCTTGGTGTATTCCAAGATAGAGGAAGAACATGAGCAACACCTGAGAATGGTGCTACAGGTGTTGAGAGAACACCAGCTGTATGCGAAACTGAGCAAGTGCTCTTTTTATCAGAGGCAGATCCATTACTTGGGGCACATTATATCAAAGAAAGGGATCATTGTGGATCCTGAGAAGGTACAGGCCATTCGAGAATGGCCAGCGCCAAGGAATGTGGCAGAAGTTAGATCTTTTATGGGTCTGGTGGGCTACTATAGGAGGTTTATAGCCAGATTCTCAAATATANATATCAAAGAAAGGGATCATTGCGGATCCTGAGAAGGTACAGGCCATTCGAGAATGGCCAGCGCCAAGGAATGTGGCAGAAGTTAGATCTTTTATGGGTCTGGTGGGCTACTATAGGAGGTTTATAGCCAGATTCTCAAATATATCTCATTCTATGACTTCCTTGCAAAGGAAGGAGAAGAAGTTCCAGTGGACTGAAGAATGTGAGAGCCGCTTCCAGCGATTGAAGCAGCTGCTAACTAGTGCTCCAATCCTGAAGATTGCAGATCCAAACAAGGATTACATAGTGTGCATGGATGCATGTAAGGAGGGGCTGGGAGGAGTTCTCAGCCAAGAGGGAATTGTAGTTTGTTATGAATCCCGATAGTTGAAGGAACATGAGAAGAATTATGCCACTCACGATTTAGAGCTGGCAACAATCGTCCACGCCTTGAGGAAATGGAGACATTACCTCATGGGAAAGAGATTCGAGTTGAGGACAGACCATAACGGTCTGAAGTATTTATTTGATCAGCCGACCTTAAATGCCAGGAAAATCAGATGGCTGAAGTTTCTGTGTGAATATGACTTTGATATCAAGCATATCAAGGGGAAAGAAAATAAGGTGGCTGATGCACTCAGCAGAAAGGTGCACGAATTACATGCTGCAACCCTTAGCATGTACCGGACTGAGATGAAAGACATAATTTTGGAAGCTGAAAATACTGATTTGCAGTACAAAGGTCTTGTAGCAAAGCTACAACAGTGTGAAGATCCACAGCCCAAGAAAGGTTACACCATGGGAGCTGATGGCTTACTTCTATATAAAAACAGAGTGTATGTACCCAATGTCTGAGAATTGAAGCTGGCAATTCTAAAGGAGATGCATAACGTGGCTTATACTGGACATCCTGGATATTAGAAGACTATGGCAACAGTCAAAGGCCATTATTTTTGGCCAGCTTTGAAGAAAGAAATCACGGAATACATCACCAGATGTATGGAGTGCCAAAAGTTTAAGGCCGAGCACAGGCACCCAGCAGGGTTGTTGCAGCCTTTACCTATTCCTGAATGGAAATGGGATGTGGTAACAATGGATTTTATCACAAGATTTCCTAGAACAAGAAGGCAACATGATTCAATCATGGTGGTGGTGGAAAGCTTACTAAAGCTACCCATTTTATTCCACTAAAAACCACCCACAGAGTAGTAGATGTTGCTGACATTTTCCTAAAAGAAGTTGCACGCTTGCATGGAATTCCTAAGACAATTATGTCTGATAGGGACCCAAAATTCACTTCGAGTTTCTGGAAAGGACTGTTCAAAGGATTCAGAACGAATCTGAACTTTAGTACAACGTGTCATCCCGAGTCTGATGGACAGACAGACAGAGTAAATAGAGTAATAGAAGACATGATGAGAATGTATGTGATGGATAAACCATCAAGGTGGGAAGACTACCTGCATTTGGTAGAATTCGCCTACAATAATGGGTATCATGCATCATTGAATATGAGCCTGTTCGAAGCACTTTATGGAAGAAAGTGAAACACTCCAGTGAGCTGGGTAAACCCAGCTGACAGAGTAGTAGTTGGGCCTAAGCTTCTCAAAGAGATGGAAGAAAAAATGATAAGAATTAAACATAATCTAAAAGCTGCCCAGGACAGGCAGAAAAGTTACACTGATAGTAACAGAACCCATAGAGAATTCAAAGTGGTTGATCATGTTTTTCTGAAAGTGAAAACTAACAGGATTTCCCTGAGGCTGGAAAGTTGCGCCAAGTTGGCAGCAAGATTTTGTGGGCCATTTGAGATCCTAGAAAGGATTGGGCCGGTTGCATACATGCTTGCATTACCTGCATCTATGACTGTACATAATGTGTTTCATGTTTCATTGCTTAAGAAATATGTACCTGATGCTAATCATGTTATTGATTGGAATGTGATTCAGGTGGAACCAGAAGGTGTCCTGCAAGTGCATCATGTACACATATTGGACAGGAAAAGCAAACAGCTCCGGAATCGAGTCATAGAGCTTGTAAAGGTCCAGTGGACCTGGTACAGTCCTGAGGATGYGATATGGGAGCATGCATATGTTATGCGGGTAGAGTACCCACATCTTTTTGAAATTTTTTGAAAAGCTTGCAGATGCTTTGTAAAGTTACATTGAGGACAGTGAAAAAATAAGGGGAGGGGGATTGTAGTGTCCCCAAGGCCGAGCCCCATTGTAAACCATGTTTGGAAAGGAATTGTAATTATGTTTTATAGGCTGGTGAGCCAAGTTTTTATAAGCTGGAGGCTTATGTGTTGTTAGGCCAGGGAGCCTGAGTGTTGAAGGCCAGGAGCCTGCTGTTGTATATGTAATCACGTAGAACAATTAATAAAACATAAACACTGCCATGTGCAGACTGACCACGATGAAGGATTGAAGGGGGACTAAGCATCCATAAGGTGGGCAAGGAATTAGGGGATGAAGGTGGGAAAATGGGCTAGGGGCTAAGCCTAGGGGGGGCTTAAGCCTGGGAATAATATTTTAATATTATCCCAAAAGATATGTGCATTTTATGTTTTATCCTAAGTTTCTGGCAAGGGGAGAACATGCAAGGGAGATGCGTGCTGGTGGAACACATGCAGTTTCATGGGTGAGAAGTGTCAACCCTGACGCATGCGAATAAAACGGCCAGGGTGAACCGTGAGAAGGGTTCCTCCCCCATTCTACCTGATTGTCTAAATGCGTACAGAGCCCTGGATAGTACTACCAACCCGACTCCTGCAGAGAACCTTCGTGCGTCCCTGTGATTCGAAAAGTCTATGTCTGGCTCTGAGGAAACCGGTGTGTATATTCCCTGAACGAGAAGCCTGCGTGGATTTGGGAAAGAGTCTATGTTTGTTCTGGAAAGCTGGTATACCCTTCTTTGTTCTAATCCGGGGAGTCTGAATCGACCCCTACGTGGACGACTTGTCACGCATCCTTGAGAATCCAGAATGTGAGTCTATTCCATGTTGCCAAATTGAGAAAACAGAAGTGTCTCGTCCCTGCTAAGCCTGGTTATATTGTTGCACCTGTCTGGAGCTGCCCTGGGGTGTTCATGTCTGGATTCCCATGGAATGTGGTGGATGTGTATTGTTTGATCTTGTGTGGCTTGTTGGCCAGTTTGTACAACACTCTCTCCAGGTGAGAGAGGTAGTTGAATATTGGAAGAACAGGTTGTTGGACCTGTGAGCGACTCCCTCTAGGTGAGAGAGTGCGCAGAGGAAGGAGAGAACTCCTGAAAGGAACCCTGTAGCTGCCACAGAAGCCGAAGATTTTTGGTTCGGCCTGTTCTTGTAACCCAAGGCAAGGGATATTAGCAGCCGAAGGACTGTCCAGGTGACAGAGAAGGTGTATACTCCTGGGGTGGAACAGGCATGTGGGGAATGAGGGTCTATGGGCATTGAGAGTGGGAGTTTCCTTGGAGAGAATTCCTTCCTTATGGTTGTGTGTTGTTTTCCCTATAACCTCAGCCTAGCCTAGATTTCCTTTCCTTGGGGTGGAGCTTAGTCCCAGCTCGAGGGTGACCCATTGCTGAGCTGATGAACAGTGCAGTCTAAGGCTGGGAGGTTCATGGAAGGCCTGCACTTGGTTGGTGGAATCTACCACTGTTAAAAGATAAGTATTTGATTATGTTTTTATCACATTGTGCATGACTCTACTGTTTATGTTATCATGATTTCCGTTGTGTATACGAATTAACATGGAATGCTATGGTTTGTTAATTATAGCAGTAAATAATATGTTTTACTCTGAGCTTGAATGTGTTTAATTGTTTTAAGCATATGGATCATATAATACCTGTACGAATTATGTATAGAGTGGTGTTATAACCTTCTCTTAATAGTGATTAAACCTTGGTAGTTGAAAAGGTGTGCTACAAAGTCAATCACTTACTTTGTAGAAATGGGTATTACATGTTTCTCTTTGAATTCAAAAGGGATTGAAATTTATTTTTCAGAAGTGGCCCCTATTTTAATGGAACAAGAGGTATGTATCTTAATTGATGGACTCCATATTTCGATCTCAAATTTGATATCACATCCACAATTCATGTATGGGTTCATATCCCACAACTCCCTCTACACTGCTAGGGGAACGATGCCCTAAAGACTATAGGAGATGTGATTGGAAAATATATACACAAAGCATATCCAAAGCCACCAATATCCACATGTGCTAGGATTTTTGCTGAGATTGATTTAGAAAATTGAATCCCAGAGGATATTAAACTATCGTTGGACAATTATTATTTCATTCAGCAAGTGGATTATTAAGAACTACTATTTACATGTATATCATGCCAAAAATATGGACATTTCACCAAAAATTGTCCCAAGAAGCCTCGAGAAGTTCAGGGGACATTAGAACAAGAAGAAGGGTGGAAACACTTTTAAGGAAAAATGAAAAAAAAAACAAAGGACTCACTCAAACTTCGATGCAAACTAAAAACACAATCCCAATAATCCCATCGACAAAAAATAGAGATGCACATAAGGTAATCCAATACCAAAACTATGAATCCATTGAAAATTTTCCTTCTTCCTCTAAAAATAGATTTGTGATTCTAGGAACTGTCGCAATTGAATCCTTTGAAAAAAGAAATGTTGGGCCATTGTCAAAAGGACCAATGATAGTCCAAGTAGTTCCACCCCCCCTTATATCTATTGGCAGGGAAGAAAATGAGTAGGAAGACCCTCTAAGTTAGCATGAAATGGTTAATATAGAAGCTTCAACCTAGCCATCCAAAATAGTAACTAGAAGAAAAATCCATCATCCTCTGGAGAAGAATGAAATGCAAGAAGAAAAAATTAAAAAATAAATAGGAATAATTACCTACATATATAGATGAGATTAATATACCAATGTAGACAAAGCTCTGGGCACTCATCCCTCCATTCTCTCTATATGGTCCTCAAAAAAGGGGAGTAAAGGTAAAGAAGAAAGCAACCCTCAAGATCACCTGGGGGGGATCCCACACAAACCAAAAACTAAATGAAACTTCTCTTGTGGAATTGTATAGGTTTGGGTAGAAATATTAAAGAAGAAGCAATAAGAGACTTAATAAAATGGAAAAACCCTTTGCTATTGTAATTTAAGAAATAACTTTAAATGAAGAAGAAGTAATCTCCACTGGGAACAAGTTGTGGAAAAATAACAAATGTATTATAGCTAGCTCAAAATGGGATCCTAGGGGAATCCTCTCCCTCTAGGATTCCTCTCGTCTTGAACTTCTATTTTTCTTGACTGCTAAAAATGGATACTCAAAACAATTCAAGCATATTGACACAAGATGCAGTTTTCACCTCATAAATGTTTACTCTCCAGTAAGATACTCAAAAAATTAGGGTTTTGGGATTCTCTACAAATTATTACAGAGGATTATAATGTAGAATTGTATCATCAGAGGATACTTCAACACAAATCTTACAAGAGAGGAGAAAAAAGGAGGTAACATGGTCAGAGATATAATGGGGATAACTGGCAAATCTAGTAATAGATTGGGACCTCAATAATATTAATCCAACTCATGGAAAATACACTTGGATAAACAAAATAAATGGAGCATGCAATATTGCAACTTGATTGGATCAATTTTTGGTGCACAATTATTTATTTCTTCAAGATTTTATAATTTCCTCTCACGTTGTCCCATATGTAATCTCCAATCATAAACCAATAACCCTTGTATTAGATACTTATGAGAACTATGGTCCTATCCCTTTTAAATTTAATCCCATATGGCTACAAGAAGAAGAAACATATAAAATAGTTGAAAATTCTTGGAAAACTCCCATTTCTAGCTCAGCCTCATTTGTGTGGGAATCTAAGCTCAAATATGTACAAAATTCTTTAAAATATTGGGAATTTTTTTTATATATTTATCTTGTAAAATAATGTCAGGATTTACCTCTCCAATATCCAAAATTCAACATAAAATGGAAGAAGAATAAGTTACTAAAGAACTTCATATTTGTGAAATGGAAACTAATTTAAAATTGCACGAGCACTGCACAGGGTATTCAGAAAGGAGGAGGAAGAATGGATACTTAAATCTAGAAGTATGTGGCTCAAATATAGGGACATAAATATCATCTTCTTCCATAACCAATGCAAATATCCTAGGCAATGAAATAACATTAAGTGTATCAAGAAAGATAATAGACAAAGGAGTGATAATTTTTAAGAAAATAAAGAGGCAACCAATTGTCATTGTAAGGATTTGTACACTTAAGGACAATAGATGATTTCAGGGGATACATTTCGCCAATGGGATAGTTTCCATGGTTTTTCCAAAAAAGGTTTGTCAATTTACATTTTTTCTAAAAACAATTTGCCCAATTTCATTAGAATAAAATTATTTTACCTTAAAAATCACCAAAATTTTATAGAGACTATATAAATTCCTTAGAAATTTGAATATTTTTACAAAACTATCGCCAAGAATTTTACATTTTGCATATTAAGGACTAATAAAATTAGCCCATGTTTCTACATTTTAATATAAATTTCCATCCTTAAAATCATCCATGTTAACCCCCCCCGCCTCCATCCAACTTCCATCAAGTAGAAAAGATAAGGCCTCGGGTCCATATGGCTTCTCGATTCACTTTTTTAGAATTTTTTGGAATTTGGTGTGTTTTGATCTCAAGAGGATGGTTAATTACACCCTATGGAAGAAAAAATTTGGAGGAGGAATGAATTAAACCTTCATTACTCTCATTCTGAAGGAATTCAACCCATCCTCATTCTCGAGGTTTCACCCTATCTCTCTTTGTAATTCTTCTTATAAAATACTAACAAAAATTATTGCAAATAGGTTGAAACATGTTATTGGTAGGATAATTTCAAACAATCATGGAATATTTTTAAGAAAAAGGAAGATTTTTGCCAACATAATTCTAGTTCAAGAAGCAATTCACTTGAGCAAATGAAGAAAGGAAAAAAGAATGATCGTCAAAATGGGTATGGCCAATTCTTTTGATCGATTTTTCCACTCCTTTCTTTTTTTTGTAATGAAGAAATTTGGATTCAACCATGATTTCATTAGTTGGATTCAAGCTTGCATTGGATCTCCCTATATATCCCCCCTCATCAATGGTTGACCATCTTCTTTCTTCAAGATAAGTTGAGAATTAAGGAATGACTTCCCACTTTCTCCTCTCCTATACATCATCATGGCATATGCAGAAGAGAAGGTTTAATTCAAGGTATCGACATAACAAGGGGGGTAATATAAATAAATAATTCACAATTTTCATATGACACCCTTCTTCTTGGAGCTTCCTCTACAATTATAGAAAATAGATTCAAAATATTTCTTGACTTATTTATTTATGCATTTGGAGGTAAATCTAATAATGCCAAAAGTCATGTTTATGGATGGAACATCGCATGTGCACAACTACACAAAATTTCAAGAATCCTATGATTTCCATCTATGGAATCTTGATTACACTTCAAATATCTAGGATTTAGTAATGAGGGAGAGATGGATTAATCTTGTTGGGGAAATCATGTTGATTAATTCATTTCTCTCTTCTCTTCCTTTGTTCCAATGTTCTTCCCTTTTGGTCCCAAAGTCAATTTTAGAATGAATGGATGAAAAGATTAGATATTTCCAGTGGGCGGGTGGTAAAACATAGACCAAAAAATTTCATCTAATTAAATTTTCTATAATTCGATCTCCTAAAGAAATAGGAGGATTATTCATAAAACATCCTTCCCTGATGAATGTTTCAATGGGAGCAAAGATAGTTTGGATATCAATCACAGGAACAATGGATTGGTGGAAATAAATTATTTTTAAAATATAATTTACTAGAATGAGGAAAATATGCATGGATTTACCACCATTTGAAACAAAAGGATCAACATTATGGAAGATAATGAAGATAACCCTACCAGTGATCAAGTATTGGTTATCATGGAGCCCAGGGATTGGAAAAATCACTAGTGTTTGGACATATTGTATTAAGGTACTATGACTCTCGGGACCTTTTAGGATCTCTCCTCCATCAAGCAATGACTCTCTTCAAGTGGATGCACAAAGCTAGATTATTTGTCCAAATGGAATATTAAAGGCATTTGGCAAGGATGGAAAAACTTTTGCTTTCCAAAAAACCTTAAGGATGTCACAACCTCCTTTTTCTCCCACCTAGATGGAAGTGCTCCTATTAATATTTCTTCACCTAATGATCATAGATGGGGAAATTATGGATACATAGTGAAACAAGGGTATCGATCACTATTATTGGAGCAACCAATCCCACCCAAAGATAAGATTTAGAATAAGATATGGATGGGAGATTCATTTCCAAAAGTGAACTTAATATGATGGGTAATGGTACATGGTAAAATTTTAACTGGTGAAAATCTACAAAAAGAGGCATTAAAGGACCAAAATAATGTGTATAATGAACATAGTGAATCAATTTCCCACATATTCTTAGAAGGTAATTTTTTAACAAAAGTTTGGAATTCACTCTCAAAGAACTTCTAGTTCGTAGTAATCTTCCCAAATCATGGTATGATATATTTTTAAATTGTTCAAAAGGTTATTTTGGATCTCTTCACAGGAAATATAGTCTAAAACGAATATGGTTGTCTCTTCCAAATTTTATGTGCTCGAAAATTTGGCTCACAAGAAACAAAGTCATTTTTCAATAGAGTTATATTCCTCCTGCCAGGGTCTCCAATTTGGTTTGAATTATGGTCGTAGAAGTGATCTTAACAACAGGGTTTATAGACACAACACTGGATAATTTAGATACATAAGAGAGAAATTAGATATCCAATATTCTTCTTCTTAGATAAGTTCACCAATTTCATGTTTCTCCTTCCCCTGGCATTAAGGAATGGAGAATAAGATTAAACAAACATGAATTCCTCCTCTGGCAACAAAATATGAGATGCACTACTTTATTCTTTGATGGAGCTTCAAAAGGAAATCCCAGGGTGGTAGGTGCCAGGGAGGCAAGGGTCATTTTAGACCCCGATGTATTTGAGAATCTTACATGCTCATGGGGATTGGGTCACACCATAAACAATCGGGTTGAGTTTATTTCCCTGTCTATTGGTCTTCGACTATCCAAAGAGAAACAAATTGATACTTTGGTAGTCTTAGGAGAATCTGAGATTGTCATTAAAACCATTAGGGACCAATGCAGTAAAGCATCAGGAGAGGGAAATCAAACATTTATGCATTTAACTCAAGATTGGAAAGCTTTGAGGAAATATGCTTTTACACATTGAGGGAAAATAATAAAATAGCAGATGATGTAGCCAATAAAGGTACCCTTCTAAGACTAGGCATATTACGTCTCAAACGAGAAGAGTTCTTGTTTTTTACTCCTGAGTTGATTTCATGCTCTTAATCCCCTCCTTTATGAAATCAATAAAACTATATGAAAATGTGTTTCATCCCAAACTCCTCTATCTATGGAATTTAATAATGACCCTTGTCCTCTCATTCACTCTCATACTTCCAAGCTCCCCATCGATATCTCTCAATTTACTTCCCATGTGTTTGATCTCCCTTTATTCCAATCCATTCCCTTGTCTCTATTTTCAATCCCCCTCGTTCATCGTTATTCATCAATGTGGGTTTATCCTGTCATGTGTGAAGATGTGGCTTCAACAATGGTTTTTATGGATGGCTCTGGATTCAACTTGTTCCCTGGTTCTTTTCATCTTCCATGTCGGTTTGGGGATTTTCTCGATGGTGGAAAGTAGGCTTTAGTTCTCTGTTTTGATGATTTCACACTCTATCGCTCTTACCTTCTCCTCACTTCTTCAAATAGCCTCTTTTTCTCTAGGCACCACCTTGGAGGTGTTTTCCCCTCAAATGTGAGTCGCTCAACTTCACAACCCACTTTGACTATTGGCATTGGGTTCTCTTTGTTTGGTTACTGGTTCCACAAACACTCTAACAAGAATTTGAGCAGAAGCTTTCCAGAAGCATCTCTTTTCAATTTGTTTTCTAGTTTTCATGATGTTCTTTCTTGTAGCATGTATACCCTACACCACACGGGAATGTGGTGTAGGGGTTCTCCTAGGATTCCACTCGTGGACAAGCTCAACGCTTCCTCTCTTGGTAAAATATTGATAGAGATAAAAAAAAAACAAGTTATTTCGCTCATAGAATCTCAAGAAAAGGATCAATGACACAAAGGATCAAGAAACACAACTTAATTTTAAGACTTTGACATCCCAAGGTGAAGAATTGGTTAAATTAAGACAAGAAAATCAGATTCTTAGACATTGCTTGGCAGGCCAGATCACCTAGAGTTCTATAGGCCCCACTAATGCAAGAATTTCAATCTTTGTTCAGCATGAACTATGGACTCTTTTGCAAGATATCAACACTCAAGGAATAATAGACTTAGAGTTAAAGTTATATCTTCTCCATCCTTTCTATGCCATGTAAGTTTTAGTTTTTCAAGGTTCTATTTTCAAGGTTTATACCAGTAGGCTCGGTGGAAGAGGAAAACTTCTGAAGCTTAATCCTATCCTATTATGGAGGGAAGCAAGCAATTTTTGTTTGTAGTTTTTATGCTATATCACTTTTGAACCTTTGTAACTCTCCATTGTTTATTTGACAAGAGAATTTTTATAAAATACAAATATATTTGTTTCATAATAGT
The DNA here is from genome assembly GCA_032191745.1 of Picea mariana. NCBI lineage: Eukaryota > Viridiplantae > Streptophyta > Pinopsida > Pinales > Pinaceae > Picea > Picea mariana. The sequence continues at coordinate 1,696 of JASDQU010508646.1, read as the reverse complement.
TATGAATATTCAAAGAAAACTACTTAATAGTATTTTTTATAGATTTACTCAAATTTCAAGTGTAGGTAGTCATTAGATACGGATTAAACTTATAAGGAGATAAGTTAAAAATATGATTAACTTTTTTGCTTTCCCTCTACAACTATTTACCCTTATAACTGACACCATAGAAAAACTATTTATCATTATAGTTTACATCATAAAATAATTTTTTTTTTATGATTTTTTAAAATTAATATCAATACCCTATTTTAAAGTTTTTTTTTTTTTAATTTAATAATTTGTTTCCAACTTTGAAACTAATAAAAATCTTTACCACATTTAACAAAATAGAATCTATCTTTGCATTGAAGGGTATCTTTTCCTTCTCCATATTGTACTTTTGGTTAGCGACCCATAAATCTGTAAAATTTATCAAAAGAGAATCTATCTTTACATTAAAGACGAAAGTCTCCTTCATATTGTGACAAAGTAAACCCATCTTTACGTTAAAGACTATATTCTCCTTCTCCATATTGTGCTTTTGGTGACCCAACCAAAACTTTTTTTATACACACTCTCTTCAATGATGGAGTAAAAGGGTTTCATTTCCATTAGCAAGGTTATGTAGTTGCAGTTAGTATGGAAAATAGCTTTAATCTATGTTATGTATCACAAGTCTATTTAATATAAAAATAAATAAAAAAATATAATTTTTAAAAACCAAAATATGCAATAAATCACACAATAAAAGAGATTATAATATATCTAATATGACAAATGACGTGATTCAATACAATAGAGAGTATAATGTTACAAGTGATATGATTCAAAACAAAAGAATATTAAAAAAAAATTACACTATTTAAAGAGTCACAACCTTTTCCTTTTGAAGTATATACCTGTCAAATAATAAATAATAAATTAAAAATATAGTATTATAAAAAAATAATTTTATGATTTTTAATTTGTATACATCATCGGAAACTTGGGAATGTTTTTATCGTATCTTAATTTTTAATTCTAATTTACTTAATTTTTAATTCTAATTTATATGCATCATCATAAATTTTGGAATTTTAGAATTTTCCAAACTAAGATTAAAATTGCAAATGTTTCCGGAGTTCAATAATTTTGATGGTTTGAAATATTTTTTTGTTTTTGATCTAATATTTTCATCAGTTTGATTATTCTTAAGAATATTTTTTTTATAATTTCCCAGATTTTCTTCAATATTTTCCATTAGTTTATTTCATAACGATTATTCCAAGACGGTACACTGGCTGTAATACAATTGGCGTCAATGGAAGTAATCTGTAATGGATCCATCTGAACAAGCGACTGCGAATGTTTTCCTATCCTACCAACCTCTGGAGTTTAGAAGCTAAGGATACCTTCATATAATCTGCACGCCAGATAAATTCAGTGTTCTTTACTTCCTCCTACAAAAATTTAGCTGACAGGTCTAGACGGGTCCCCCGACTGTTACAGCAAATCCAGCTCGCTTGTACTCCATTATCATGTGACGGCCACGGTACGTTAGCACGCCATGGTACTATTTAAGCGAAGGCCTTACTCTGTACAATCCGGACAGGAGAGTATCCATTCTTAGCAGTATAGAATTTGCTGTTGAGCTTAGAAGAAGAGCAGGTTCGCAGCTATGGAAATGGAAGGCGAAGATTACGAGGAGCATCCCCCTGCCCCTCTTTTGGATTCG
>JASDQU010508645.1:14074-34349 GCA_032191745.1 Picea mariana | reverse complement strand
TGGATATCAAAGAGTATTTCTTCCCCAAGACTTTCAAGTAGCCTTCTAGGAGCAAGGCGATTTAATCTCCTCCTATAAACCTTTTCAGGTTCAGGAAAAGAGTAAATCACTCCTTGTGAAGTGCTCCTAGTAGTATACTTCAAAGATTTGTTCAATGGAGTCGCCACTTGGAGAGAAAGCAAACAAAAATAAACCAATCCAAGTTAAACAAAATTAGGGACTAAAGTTTATTACTTAGTTTTTAAAGAATAAATTAGTTATGTCGTTAAGACCAAGGATAAAAGACTAATCCCCGGCAACGGCACCAAATATGTTGCCATCCTTATACACACTTGTAAACGTGGACTAAGTCCAATCCACTTAGTGTGTCCTTGGAGGCACAATGCCTAAGTTCAAGCCCACTGTCACCTCGGCTTGAACTTCTTCCATCTAGGCTTACTCCTAAGGAAGCCAAGGGGGGTAGACCCTAGTTACTATGTGAGAGATTAAGGTGTTCTAGGAGTTGATTTTAATTGATTAAAGGTTTGGGGGAGTCTAGCCTATATGAAAGGCAAACAATGCAAAGTGCAAGATTTTAAATGCAAAGACAAACCCTTTTCCTAAGACAACTAAGACTAGTGCCTAAGGTTGGGCAAGGGATCAACTAAAGTTAAAGAGAGTTTAAAATCTACAAAAGATTACAATTAGAAAACCAAGAATTGCTTTGCAGGATTTACAATTGAACTAGATACAAATGAATGAAATAGACAACTATCTACAAAGTTTAAGATTATCTAAAGATACAACTAGATACAAAAAATACAATTATGGACAAAGAAAAAGAAACAAGCACTAACTTGAAACCACTTGAATGTGCAGGGAAAAGAAAGATTGCTCAAAGGGAAAGATCACCACAACACATCAAGCCAACAAACCCAAACAATAGAGTGCCTCCACAAGATGCGCAACTCTAAGGGGTTGTTCCAATGGCATCCACAAATACACAACAACAAACCCAAACAATGAAGTTGCCTCCAAGGGATGTGCAACTTCAAGGGGTTAAGCCAATAACTTAAAACACAACTTAAAAATTAGATGAAATTGCTCAAAAGGAAGCCTCCAAGGGCAAGTGCGCAACTCTTAAGTTCACTTAGTAGACACTCACAAAATGCTTAAATAAAATTGCATGCAAAGTAAATGGAAGTGTAGCGTGCTTGCAAGACTACTAAGCATAAACCATGAAAGATAGATAAATGAAATAGCCCAAGGATGTAGTGGATTAATTTTAGGATTAATTAAGTTATTAAATGAAATGTGAATCCTAAACTAAGTGACTTCCCTAGAACTCTCCCTGCTTATACCAAAAGGACTGTTGGGTGCTCAATAAGTGAGGCAAACAAGGCCACACCCTAGCTCCACAGGTCAATCCGGGGAACAAAAGTACTCCAACAAGGGGGACACCTAGTGCCATGAGACCATCCCTAATCTAGCACCCCCTGCTTTTTCCTTAAGTCCCTTTTTTGATAGCAAAGTTGGGACAGTAAAAGGTGTTTCTAATTAGACTAGATTGATTTTAGGCCCTAAGGATCTAAAGATAAATTTGAGCTTAGAATAGATTAAGTTGAGTTAAATTAGGTGATTGCAATGTAGAGTGTTTGGAAAAGTAAATTGCAAGAATTAAAGTACTTGGAAAAGTAAATAACTTGAAAGAACAAAGTACTTGAAAGGAAAGCTTGCAATGACTTGAAAAGGAAATGAAATAGACAAGTAAGCAAGTAAATGATTATGCCTCCATGGGCTTAAGCAAACATTATGTGATTACTTCTAAGATCTAGAGATTTAAACCATTAAGCATGAACACATAGAAGCAATAACCAATAATATCTACCTAGCCTTACGATATAGAATGGTTGGATTGGCCAAACACTTTCCTAGTTGTAGGAAAACAAGTAAATGAAATAAAAAGATAACTTGAAAAAGGAAACTAAACTATGTAACAACAACAAGTGCACAAGATGGAGGACAAGGCCTTCCGGTTTTGTGCACAAGTAGGTGATGAAATAAAAACTTGGAAATAAAAACCCTAGCCACACAACCTTGTCCTAATGACAAATGGGGCAAACAATAAAATAACAAATGCTGAAAATTAAATCTAAATTCCTAGCCTTACGTTTTAGGATGGTTGGCTTGGCCAAACTCTTTCCTAGGTGTAGGCAAAAATAAAAACAAAAACGCAGAAAATTTACAATATTTTGAGAAATGCAAGCCCTTGGGACTCCCTTGGGCTTGCTTATAATGAAGAATAGAAGAGGAATAAGTGGGTACTTGTTACCCAAACTTGGGAGGTTGATCTCTTGCTTGTAGAGGCCCTAAATGGATTGTTGATCACCTCTTTTGTCACCAACCTGCAAAAAACCATCAAGCAAAAGCTTGCTAGAAACCCTGTACAAAGTGACACAAACTTAAGAAAATTTCTGTTAATAACACATAAATTTTCTGCAGAAAATTACAGCAAAGAAATATGATTTAAAACGACCTATTCTATGTCTTAGAATGCCCAAAAAATGAAAGGAAAATGATAGAAATATGTTGCAGAACATTATGAAGGTGAAAATGGATGAAAATAGACTAATTTCCAGATCTGAAACTAGCTCTTTCAACCCTAAAAATGACCTGCAAATAATGTGAGCAAGCTAAAAGATAGAGAAAAAGAGTGAGTAGAGATGTTAGAAATAACAAAATACTTTGTTAATCTAAAAACCTACTCATCTAGATCTACAATAAGACTATTGCAAATCTATCCAAGCAAAATACTTTGCTTGGGATCTCTACTCTAAACTAGTAATGAAATGCATGCACAAAAGAAAACCACACAAGTCACCACCAATAGATGATGCAGCAAGAGTACTCTCAATACACCATATGTCTCCAAAGATTTCTTCTATTAATGAAAGTAGAAGGTTGTTGTAAATACTTGCAACAAGCTTCTCTCCAAAAATGTTGAGCAAGAATGAAGAAGAGAGAAAAATGGGAGAGATGGGAGAAATTTGAGCATAGTAACAATAGGCAAATAATAGATGAGAAATGAGGAGGGGAGGGGATTTAGTTATACTTGGGAAGCAAGAGCTACCCCTCTTGGATGCTCTCCAAGTGTCAATCCTTGAGCATTATTGAGAATCTCAAGGAGGAGGGCGCACTTTCAAGGGTTTGAGTCTTGAGAGGAGTTAGGGTTTTGGTAATGAGTGGGGTGTGAGATGGCATGCATTACCAAGTCAAACAAGAGTGATGAGTCACTAAGAGGGCGCACTTAGGGAGAGGAGGCCCCACCACCTTAATTTTTTATTTTCCAAAGTTTTCTCTAGAAGGGGGGCGCAACTTCCCTAGGGGGAATGACTTTTTGAGGTGATGGCTAAGTGGGATGGGTGGATTAAGGTTAGGAAAGGGTTAGGATAGCTTAGGTATGGGTTTAGACATCATCTCCCATCTTTTCTCCAACCATTTTGCTAATATTACAAAAAATTTGACATTTTGACTATGTCAAACCAAGCAATTAAATTGTTGTTTTAGACTGACTTAGACTCCTCATGGACAAACACCTAGCAAAACTTGTCCAATTGAGATGAAACTTGGTCCAAGGGTGTAGGGAATCTAATTCCATTTCTTTTGAGCACAAATACCCCTATCAAAATCCCAAGGACCTAGTTTTTACATTTTTTATCAAAAACTAATTAAAATTACCATTAACTAGGTAATTTTAAAAAATAAAAAAAAAATAGCTTAGACTCGACGGAATTCTGCAAGACTCTAGAAGATGTCTAGCATGGTCATTTACAATATTCCTAAACATTATATACCGTAGGTCTCGACCATCAGAACGCCTTTCACCACTTTGGAGGATTATTGTGGGAGTGAAAAACTCAAAGGAAATTAATAAGGTTGGTTAGGCCAAATTAATAACCTGAGGAAAAAAAACACTCGATGAAAGGGACTCCTCTAATAATGAAGTCTTAGGCAACTGACCTAAACTATGATCCATGCCGACCCATTACATTATTATCCCAACCAGGGGAGCGGAAATTCCAATTACAAAAAGAAGTGTTGAAGGCCAAAACTGCCTTGTAGAACCAACAAGTCTTCAACTTGGTAGCACCATCAGGTGCATATCTTCATGGTACATGGAATTGACCCCCCAGTTGAAATAGGTGGTCAACAAGCTCCAGCAAGAAAGACATTTTAAATGGATGAGAATTCTACGATAGTTTCATTTAGTGATTAAATATTATAAGGGCACTACCAACAAGTTGGTCGATCTGTTATCAAGACTGCCAAGATCACAACTGTAGGAATCATTATGCACATGGAGGCATTCGTCCACAAATCATAAAAAGAAGAATATTTTGAAGATGAGGACTTCAAGGGGGTGTATCAATGATTGTAGGGTCATCAAGCACTAGGAGACAAAGACAGTAACACTAATTACCATCTCCAATATGAATTGCTCTACAAGATGGGAAAATTGTGTGTGCCTAATGAAGAAAGAGTACAGTGGATAATGGAAGCTCGTACCTCCAAGATTGTTGGACATTTCGATGTTTGGAAGATAGTGGCCAACTTCCAAAGGTATGTTTATTGGCCCAATATGAATGAAAAAGAAATTAGGTTTATTGAAGGTTGTACATTGTGTTGTAATAGAAAGCCTAGAAATAGGAAGAAAGGACTATACAATCCTACAAGGCCATCTAAAAGTATATCCATGGACTTTGTTGGGGGTTTGTCAAGGACAAGAAGACAACGTGGCTACCTATATGTGGTAGTCGACAAGTTCAGTCAGATGTGCATCTCGATGGCTTCTAAGAAGACCATAAAGGACAAAAAGAAACAAGATTGTTCTTTGAAAGGGTCTAGGTGCACTTTGGGGTACCAACGAACATCACCTTTGATGGCGATACGAAATTTCTCAATACATTCTAGACTTCATTGTGGGAGAAGTTGGATACCAAATTGAGGAGATCTACAGCCTTCCATTCCCAGACATATGGACAGAGAGAGGTGGTGAACATGAATTTGGTTCAACTTTTGAGAGGCGATAATCAAAAGCATCCAAGGACCTGGGATGAGAATATGATTTATATTCAAAACTTCTACAACAAGGTTGTCCAAACTTCCACCGGTAAGTCCCCATTTGAAATGTGCTTTGGGTATTTTCCACCTTCAACATTAGATATTGTATATGGACATCTAGAAGCAAGGGAGGCATCAGTGTCGAGTGATGCACTAAAGGAAAAGAATTTCATTGATAGGATTGTTAAAATTTCAATTCATGATATGCAAATATAAAGTCAAAGATCGAACCTACAAGTGAAACTTAAAGTCTTACAAAACACCAATTAAATCTTCATATTTTCAAAAATTAAAACTACAGAAGTATAGATCAGCTTTAGAAACATAGCATATCTGAATGTCAAACAAATACACCAAATCAAAAACTGTAGATCTGAAAAATACTAACTCTGAAAATCAAAACCAGCAAGCTTGGAATCTGTAACAGAAATCACATCACTTCTCATTAACTAACAAAAAATTACTACAATTATACAAATAAGAGAGAAACAACATTAGAAGGTAGACGCTCCACATGGGTGAGTTTTCTCCAGTCAACTCACCCTCTAACTCAACACATGCTCATCTCAAGCAACCAAGTGGTGAAAGAAGAGAACCAGCAGATAAAGAAGATAAMAAAAGACACACTTAACTCTCCTCAACTATCACACCGGCTATTCTAAGAAGGTCACCCCACATGAGAGAATGTCTCACTGAGGTTTAACAGACATGCATCAAGCGAACTAGAGTAGATCTAATCTTTCCTCTCTAGATAAGGCACAATTGTGCATGAGTGAGGTGCACTAGTGGAGAGAATATTTTCTCTAATTACAGTGTTCAACTTATTATTAAATACAAATAAATCACTAATGATTAATCACTAGTCAAATAGTCAACTACAGTCTAAAAATATAACTACTAAACTTAGAATCTAAAAACAGGGAAGTCCCTAAACAATAGGAAATGAAAGAAACAATGGCTAATCACTAATCCATCAACAATGTAAAAATAGAAGCTCCCAAAAGATAGAAAACCCTCATTTTTAGGAGATGAAGGAAATCAATGGAGAATAGGCTTGGAGCAACAAAAAACTAACAAGGATCATGCCAGTGCACATGCAAGTTTAGTAGAGACTGAAGATATCTCAATAGAAATACAAGGTCAGGCATGATCAGAACAAGGTTCAAAAGACCTTCAAWGTAGGAGACCGAGTCTAGTTGAACCTAAACAAGAAAAGGTTATAGGGGGCAAGGAAGAAAATGAAGACCCTAAGATATGGACCATTCCAAGTATTTGAGTAGGTAGGAAGAATGCTTATAAACTTAGTCTGCCTCCTTATATGTGCATTTACTCGATGGTTAATGGAGAGAACTTGACATTGTCCAAGCCATCCATTCTATATGAGAATGAAGAGGGCCAAGTACTACCTTCCATAAAAGATTTGGCATCAAATGCACAGGCAGAATTACCAGAAGATGTGATTCTATAGGAGAAGATCAGGATGACCAGAAGGCATCAAAAAGAACTTTGACAACTGAAAATTGAAACACAAGAACAACTACTATCAAAGGCCAAACAGTACTCCAAGGAGAAAGCTAAGGAATTGTTTCCTCATCACCTTCACAACTAAAGCTTTTGGTGATAAAAAGCTTTCCAAAATGGGAAGGGATGATATTTTGAATGAGAAAAAGAAAATTCGGTACCTGTAGGGGGCACTTCGGATCAGATCTTGAAAACCGCACTAATGGACCGGAACTGAAAATCCTCTATTTTGAGGCCTTAAAAGTGGTTTTGTGGGGTCTTGGACCTTAAGAATGGTATCTTGGAGGCTCCGAATGCCATCTACAAGTCAAAAGATATCCAACGGTCGGTCATTTGCCTCAAATGGACTTCATATGTGAAAGTTATGCCCCAGCCAAGGTAACCATTGATTATTCCCCACAGGTACATGTGGAAGCCATGTCAACTCCTCATGCTTCACCCATGCAGCGTTATTAATGCATGTAATTCACTAGAGACTTCTAGAAGCATCAAAAGAATCCAAAACAATAACCTAATGGCCAAGAAAGGGTGTTAAAACCCTAGCCAAAAGGAGGGAAAGGGAGGTTCAACTCCTGTGGTAATGATTTGACGTTCCATAGTAGACCAACCACCAAGAGGAGTAGAGAGATAGTAGAGCAGAGTAGAAAGAGCAATTTGTAGGGGACTGTAGCAGACCATAGTGTCTCATAGGTTCACAGTGGGCTTGGTGATCACTGTAATTTGCATTGTACTCTTCTATTTAAAAAGAAAGAGTGCTTCATTTTGCTCGAGCTTTTACCCACACTCTGTTTCTCTAGGGTCAATATTGTATTCATGCCATTCCAATGTGTGTCTTTGCTACTGTAGTTTTGTTCTCATTTCACAGTAATTTCAGGAATCTGTATGGTCTGTTTATCTTTCTGTTAAATAACTAAATATAAAATAACAAATAGTTGCACAGTCAAGCAAAGAATCATTGTGTTAGCAGTAAGTTTATGATCTGTTCTCACAAGCCGACCATTGGAATATCCAAGGTGGCTTACAGAGCAATTATAATTTGACAAGTTTAGACCAGACATTCTAAATCAGACCATCTTCAACTGATTTAATCAAGATACAAATACTTTAAATTTTCCTTTTATCTCGTTGATGCAATCCATTTTAATCCCAAAAAACACATAAATATAACTTTCATCATTGCACTAAAGTTTATCTTCTCCAGAAGTGCAATTAATAAGAAATTACTTTCCAACTACTAATAGCAATATGATTTACCTGTTTTTGCTCCATAAGTGTATTTTTTTTTAGAAGCTCTTGGATCTCGAATGAATTTTGAAACTCATTACGAGTTTTCTCCACACAACACCTCAACTCCGTTATTTCTTGTTGCATCTTCAAAATATGTACCAAAAATCCTTGTTACTCCCAATGCACAAAGGATAAACAAGTGTCCTATAAAAATGGTATAAAAGATGAGAAATTTTCAATATATCTGTATATATAGACATGTGTGCGTATCAATACCTGTGCTACAATTGAAGCCTGGATCTCCAAATACTTTTTCAAAGTCCAAATACTTTTTCAAAGGATCAATCATGGATGCATCCACAGAACTCAAGCTAGATAAAAGTCTTTCTCTCTCATTTTTCAATGTTTCTAGATTCTGATGAAGTTTTTCATGTGTTGATTTCTCCGTGTCATTCTCAAGATGGCAAACAACATTGTCACCATATACAACTAGATCCGATGTAAGATTACTTCGACTTCCCTGACGATTTATAGCCAAATGCTTCAATTTCACCAAATGCTTTAACTTCTCTAACACGTGAAGCTCTAGATTTTTTTTTGAATTGATAACTGGCTTATATAAATTTGATCCTCTGCCAGTTGATTCATGTACTTGTTTGGATAAAATATGTGAACGTTTAATTGCCTCATCCATAGAATTCATTTCAACCTCGGAATTAGTTTTCTTTAAACCTTCCAAACTTTGCTCGTGAGATGAAAAACTGCTAGAGGTTGTGCTTTTGTACTTTACTTTATTCTTTGAAGAAGATTCACTATCTACTTGCCATGAATACTCTTCTCCGTGAGGCACTTTCTTGCACTTTGTAGAATGAATGGGCCAATCTCCTAAACTAATCAGGTCTGAGGCCACTTCTGTATTGTCTGGCGATGAACCAGTCTGCCAGCCATTGGAAGAACTAGTATCTCTTTTAGATAACCATGATCCATTCTCTGCAACTTTTGGGGAGCCAATTTGGCTGTACATTTTGGCTGGTCTAGGAAAAAAAATAGCCATCAATGCTTCAGTCTGAGCATGGTTTAACTCAAACCAAAAATGTGTATTAGTATAATAATTTSCATTGATGGCTTTTCTGAAAACAGCCTCTGGAAGAGGCTCGAAATGTTGCCTGAYATAAACACGAACCTTAACACATACATGCAATTATATTAGGCGCATAAAGTTTGAAGCGAAATAAATTTATGATACATGAAAAAATATACATATAATAGTAATAAGGACAGAAATTTTWGAAATTTTAAGTGCAATAAACTCATAACCTATGAACAACAATTAAAAARCAAWGCACGGGATTCCAAATACAACTWTGGACATGGGACAAACTACCAAATAAACCAAARATACGCAAGTGGGTTTGCTTTTGAAGATGAGAAAGACCTSTGATTGAAAAACACAGCCCAGTGCCTAACATGTGCTTACCTGTGCTGGAAACTGGGTCTTCTCTGAACCAAATGCAGTCCATGCATATGGGTTGATATTCATTTGTCCATAGCTTGCTGCTTCAAAAAMACCGTGCATCTTTCTATTGCTGTAGTTGAAAAGAAATAATGGCAAGCCAGGCGAAATATTCTKCACATATGCAAAGTGAGGTGCAGGCAAACCTGCTACCCATCCTCATTTTAGAAAAATCATTMTGATATCAAGCTGATACAAGTTACTCCAGTTCAAATYACATGGGATCTCTACAAGAYTCCATCTCTATCAAAGGATACCCAGAATCGATAGGTTAAAAGAAAGAAGAAAAGGTGACACAATACCAATATCAATTGACTCTTATCAACTAATAACCCATTTCCAGAATCCATACCTTGGACGGAAAAAGAAATTGAGGAAAAATTCAAATATTAATTGACCCATTTCCAGAATCCATATCTTGGACGGAAAAAGAAATTGAGGAAAAATTCAAATATTATTGACCCATTTACAGAATCTATAACTTCTAAGTTAGAAAAAATGCAGGTAAAAATAAAATACCAAATATGAATTGAGTGACGCATTCTTTGAATGTTTGATGAGTACAGCCAAAAATAGCACCAGCGAGATCAGATTTCTTYAGGCCTCTGAAATTTCCAGCACCACCCAAAGCAGGATATGAATTTGCTGCTCTTCTCTTGTCATTATTATTCAAAGTGAAGGTCTGTGTTCTCCTTCCTCCTGACATCTTCCTCCTAAATACCCTATTCACAATTCATACTCATAGTTGAGCTTCATAGTATGAGTACCTTACGCTCCTCTATTAAAAAACTGTCATGTCGATTTCACCTTGTATAACAATCAAAATGGAAGGAGATCATCGTCTAAAAACATTAGTAGCAGCTGCTCTGCCCCAATTTTTACTACGTGTATTGGTAAACGTGTTGCCTATGTACCCAATTTATCTCCACGGCTATGTGTGGCGTCTTGGGATTGGAATTTTTCCTGAGCTTATAAATTATCTTCTCTCTATGCCTCGCCGCCCGTCACGTTTCGCATTTACTGTTACATGTTTGACCGTCACGTTTCCCATTAGACTAATATTAGTGTTACATACTTGCCACCTTTTTCCATTACGCAAGTTTCTCTTCCACAACCGAACACTCTTCCTTCCTCGACCATATAAGACGGTGGTTTGGCACTACTGGCATATGAAAAAGTAAACAACGATGAGAGTTACCCATGTGAACTGAATATCATCATTAATTATATTTCAGTGTAGATATGGTATGCAATTATCCAAGGATGAGAGTTTTAGTGGAGAACGGATTATCATCATTAATTCTATTTCAAAATAGTTATGGCGTGCAATTATTATACTTGTCTAAGGCCAAATATATAGCCGATGAGTTCGTATTGACCTTCTATTAATTTAGTCTTTGACCAAAAATTTGTATACTTTTTTAATGTCATACTTTAATAATGGATTTTATTTATTTATTTCAATTATTTAAAATTCTTTTTGGCAACTTTCCATTGGCTACTGAAATGAATGTTTTATTGCCGAGCCGACGGCGGGGTCCTGACATGTCGCTGCACTGCAGATCAGAGCCCTTGTCAGTATGCTCCTCCTGCTGTCTTGTAACTTAAATATTACCGTGCGGGTTAATGCTCCTCCTGCTGTCTTGTACCGTGTGGGTTAAAAAGAACGGCAGGTATTGCGCATGCGAACATGTGTACTGGTTATAAACTATCATAAAAACAACGAGATATATATATATATATATATATGATTTGAATTAATAGTTATATATATATATTATCAACACAATGTAACATTAGACTTCTTAGGAAGGTTCATGTTAGATTGGAGAGCAAGAATCGAAAATCTCGGTAAAATTTCAATTTATGGATTTATTTTTTTAATTGGTCCATTTTAAGATTATTATATTGAATAATATGATTTCAATTATAGTTATAAAAAAAATTCACACAATGTAACATTGACTTTAAAAAATTCACACCATGTAACATTGACTTCTTAGGAAGGTTCATGTTAGATTCTAGAACAAGAATTGAAGATTCTTGTAAAAGGTGTTCGGTAAGATTTCAATTTATGGATTTGTTCTTTTAATTCGTCCATTTTAAAATTATATTTGATTATATGCGTTTTTAATTAAAATGATAAAATAAGATATTAAATAAAGTGTTTAGATTTTTTATTTTAAAAATCATTTTTTTATTTAATTAATATTTTTAAATTAATATTTTTTTAAAATTTTATAGTATGAAGTATTTTATTTAAAAAATTATAGTATAAAGTATTTTATTAAAAAATCCTAAAAAATTTTAAAAATTAGATTAATCTTTAAAAAGTCCTAAAAACTATTAAGAATTAGATTAATCTTTTAAATTTTGAAAATTTTAAAAAACTACTCAACAGTGATGGTATATGTTTTAAGATTTAGTAAGTTACAGTGATGGTATATATTTTAAGATTTAGTAAGTTTCATTAAAAGTTTTACATTTAAAAGATAAGTAGATATTTTAAGATTTAGTGAGTTTCATCAAAGTTTTTATATTTAAAAGATAAATATGGATTCTTAAAATTTATTTTAATCTATGGAGTTGTAGTGATGCACTAGCACTAGGATGACACTCAAGATCAATTATCTATTGTTTTTCAGTGAAGTACCTTGTTAGAATTTCAACATATATGGATATGGATTCTTAACCAAAATGTAAGATATGGGCATTCGACAAGATACCCATGTCATTGGTATAATTTAAACCTGTGGAGTTGTAAGTTGAGATATTGTGATGCACTAGCACTCCAAGGGATCAAACACAAGTCCAACTACCTATGGATTTGTGTCATTTACCAAAATGTCAAATTAGGGCATTCAACAAGGTATGTGGAATTGTAGCAATGCACAGGCACAGCAAGTGATTGAACTCAAGATCAACTACTTACGGATGTGTATTCTTGGTCAAAATGTCAAATCTAGGCATTTGACAAGATACATCATTGGTAAAATGCCAACCCTTGGAATTGTAGTGATGCACGAGCACCAAAGAGGATTGAACTCAATACCAACTACTTGTGGATATGGGTCCTTAATCAAAATGTTTGAGTGAAGCATTTGGTAATATACCCACGTCATTAGTAGAATTTCATCCTATGGAGTTTGGTATGGGAAAAATGTTATCACGTCAACTTAATTAAGCATGGTTAAGACTTACTACATATGTTTTAAGGATTATAACCATTTGTCAATTGAGTGTAGTTTGGGTGATTGAGTTGAATGATTGTTATCGTCTCCACCCGAGTTCAATTCCTACAAATGACATGTTGAGCTCATAATGGTTTGCTTATCCATTCTAATAATGGAAGTAAATATTAGTAATGGATTTCACATATTTAAAATTATTGTCTTGTGATGAAAAGAGGAATCTTGTGAATGGTAAGGAGAGATGATAAAATATCATCAATAAGTTTAATTTACCTTAAAGAATTAGAAAATACATATTAGGGATGGAGGTTATTTTCTTAGAGAATTGAAAAATATATAATGAAGATGGAAGTTATTTTTACATAAAATATGGGAGGGAAATAGGTGGAAATAGTGGTAAGGAAAGGTGATAAAATCTCATTAATAAGTTTAGTTTAGTTCAAAATGTTAAAAAACATATAATAATAATGGAGGTTAGTTCTGCATAAAACATTGGAGAAAAATAAGCAGGAATAGACTGAGTAATAATAACCTGAGTATGGAGGAGGTCCACTACTTTAAAGGATTGAGAAACACGATGAGGATGGAGGTTAGTTCTACAATGGAGGGGGAATAGATCGAATGCTAGGAGCCTCAAATGTAGAGACATGAAACAACCACTTATATAATGAGGATGGAGGTTAGTTCTACATTGGAGGGGGAATAGATTGAACACTAGGATCCTCAAATGTATGTAGAATGTAGAAACATGAACCAACCACTTAAATAGTAGATTATATTATTTGTGTTTTATGAATTTGTATTGTTTTTATTTGAAAATGTTTTTTTTTTTTTTCTTTTAATATACAATTATGATTTCCATGTTACATTAAAGTGTTATAGATTATAATTGTAGATTTCATCATCTATGTATTTTATAGGATTCAATATGGATTTCTTTTAAAAAGATTCTTTATTTTTTAAAAGAATTAAATACAAACCTCTCTTAAACTAATCAGTTAAAGTTCACTCCACTCAAGGATTTATTATTGTACCACATTATGGTTACAATTGGATTAATATGCGGAGATAGACCTCTTTTAAACTGATCACTTAAGTTCACTCTACTCTCACAAATATAAGGATTTATTATTGTGTCACTCGATGGCTACAATGGGATCAAGATTCAGAGAGAGAGAGAGAGAGCGGATCAATTATGGTTCACTATTTTGTCTTCTAGTTACCATATTGATAAGGAACCTCTAACAGAGAGAGCAAATGCATTCATTATGGTTCACTATTTCGTCTTCTAACTACCATATTGAGAAGGAACCTCTAAGCCACCATCAACCATGACATTAATGATATACCATTATGGATTTTCATAATGTCCACTAAGTTAAAATTACAAAAAATACATGGTGGAGCACTAATTACATCAATAACATCCCTGATCCGGAATATACTTGCAGAACAAAATGAATACAGATTATTATCAAAAGATGCTTAATACATAATAACAAATATATAGTAAAATTGGTTTCTATTCAATAAGAAAATAAGCTGAAACTGTAAAATGGAGCGGAAACAAGCTTACTAGAATGGTGGCAGCTTATCTCTAAGAAGAGATGTGACAGCTGCGCTCATTCGCAAGAAGATGATTAAAATGAGGCTATGAAGGCATTTTTACAATAAACATGAATGTCAAAAAACCTAGACATCCAAAAATCTAACCCTAGGAGATGAAGCGTCAAAAGTCATGTGGGCCTCGTTTGGGTAAGTTAGTACATCAACTTCTCGGGGTAGTAAATTTTGCATACGATCTTCGTTTTAGGCGCACAATAGCCCGTTGGAAAGGTCTATCCAAGGAATACACATTTTGTTGCGATCTATCAAAGGTCATTTTGTTTGTGGCGAGCCCTAAAAACGTTGTTTAGGGCCTCAAAATGGTCCCACAAGTCAAGGACCCGAAAACTAGGGAAAACTACCAAAATGAGCAAGTTGGAATAGGTGGGAGGCCACTGACATCCATCTGGATCAATCCTCCCCCCTTAGGAAGCAATGGTCTCCATTGCGTTGAGTTCCCCCATCAGATGAGGAATTTTTTGTTGAATATGGCCCCGGGTGAGCCACTTGCCTTGGTGCAGGAGTTGTCCTGCTTTAACAACTCGATAAAGTTGGATCCTTTATTGGTGAGTGCCCTTGATATGTTTGTCCACAATATGATCACTGGATGCTTATTGTATGTAGTCGGGGTTGATCTCTATTGGCGTCAGTTGTTCTGTTATCTCTGAGGTGTCCAATAATGGTGGGAAATACAGTAGAAGGATATCTACGTTGAACATTGGGTGCAAGCCAAGGAAAGGAGGATTGTTGGGCTTGAAAGCATTATCACCCATAGCCTTGGTGATGGTGTATGACCCATAACAGAGTGGGTGAAGCTTTCAGTGGGGTCCTGTAAGGCACTCTTTCTACAAGTGCAACCAAACTTTGTTGCCCACCTGAAACTTATGTGGGACCTGATGTTGATCATGGCGCTGCTCGTACTTGTCATTGGACTTATGTAGGATATCTTAAACCTGTTGGTGGATGTACTGGATCCGCTCAATGAATCGGGTGGCTTTGTCAACTTCATTTGGAGTAGGATATGAGTTGACCGAGGTGACTGCAAGGGGTAGTGCAACATTTATGGGACCCAATGGTTGGAATCCCAACCCCACCTGAAAGGGGTTGTGGTCGGTTGAGATATGTAGGGCTCAGTTGTAGCTATGTTGAACATAGGGGAGACTCTCATCCCATGTGCAAGGGTGCTTGGAATTATACATGTGCAAGATATGCACAATCATTCAATTTATGACCTCGGTTTGGTCATCTGTCTAGGGGTGGAAGGTCATGGATTTGGTGCCTGGTGTCCAACAGTGACCAGAGACTTGACCAGAATGTGCTGAGAAATTGATTGTCCCAATCTGCGACAATGGTTTGTGGGATTCCAAAATGTACCCAGACTCGTTCAAAGAAGAGCTTGGTAGTGGCCTATGTTGTGATGCTCTTCTTGCAGGCGACCAGAATCACCATCTTAGAAAAGCCATGCACAACCACAAAAACACAGTCATTGCCCCACTTGGTGGACGGGAGGCCCAACAGGTAGTCTATTGAGATGGATTTCCATGGCCTATCAGGAGTAGGCAGAGGGGTGTACATGCCCTATTTCTTAGTTTCTGGTTTGGCAATCATGCAGGCAGTGTAGGAACTTATATACTTGTTGACCTCCTATCGAAGTTTCGACCAGTAGAAATTTTTCTGCAGCATTGCCATTATCTTTTCGATGCCGAAGTGTCCTGCCACCCGACTATAGTGGGCTTCCCATATCATCTTCGCTCGCTCACTCGATGGAACGCAGATATGGCCCAGACGGCCACTATGATAGGCCATAGGGTGGTCGTGCTTGGTGAGAACAGTGCCCACAACATAGTCTAAAGCATTTGTATCGATCTCAAAGGGTTGTTGCAAGTCTAATAGTGAAAGTACTGGGGATGAGCACAAGTGCTCCTTCAAATCATCGAACACTTATTGTTGGGACCAGCCCCAAACAAATTTTTCCTTACCACCACCCCTGGTTACTTGGCAGCCCATGCAATATGGGAGAATCCCAACATGAACTTGCGGTAGAAATTGGCAAGTCCCAAGAAGCTCTGAAGCTCAATGAGTGTGTTTGGGGATGGCTAGTCACGAATGACTTGAATTTTGGATGGATCCACATGTACGCCATGTTAATCAACGATGTATCCCAAGTAATTAACCATGTCCATGTCGAAAAAGCATTTTTCCAAGTTGGCGTAGAGCTGGTGTTGCCGCACAGTGTGCAAAACATGTTGAATATGTTGCAAGTGTTTTGCCCAAGTCTTGTTGTAAATGAGGATGTCGTCCAGATACACCAATACAAAAGTATTGGTGAATGATCGCACAATATCGTCCATCATCCTCATGAAAGTGGCTGGAGCGTTTGTCAAACCAAAGGGCATGACCAACCATTCCAAAAGACCTTCCTTTGACTTGAAGGTGGTATTCCATACATATGTTTGTTATATTGGGACCTGGTGGTAGCCAGACTTTAGATCAATCTTACTGAAGTATTTGGCCCCCGTGAGCTGATCAAGGAGGTCGTCGATTCAAGGAATCAGGTACCGGTTTCTAACTATGATTTTATTCAGGGCCCGATAATCAATGCAGAGTCGCCAAGTTCCATATTTCTTCTGTACCAACATGATTGGGCTCCTGCAAGGTGATGAGATGGGAAGGATGTGCCCCTTGTGGAGAAGTTCTTGGATCTATCGCTTGATCTCCTCATTCTCTAACAGAGAGTGATGATAGACTAGCCCATTGTTTAGCAATGCGTCAGGGATGGGGTGCTTGACTTGATAGTGTAAAGGTACCCCGGTAGGTGAAGAGAAGATATCTAAGTATTCTTCCATGACCTTATCCACTTGCTTTTGTTGTGTGGAGAGGTCAATCGTGGAAACCCTGGATGTGGTTGCGATCTTTCGCTCATTCTAAGAGCAAATCATGAAGACGACAAACTTTTGTGTCTGAGAGATTACCTTTCTGCATTGCTTAGCAGAGATCAAGGAAATAGCACTAGGTAGGACTTTCTCGGGTATCTTGTACAATTTCTTGTTCAAAGTAATAATAACACTGCGAGGCCTAGACTCATATACAACATGACATTTCCATAAATATCGTTGGCCCAAAAGAACATTACAGACTTCAAGAGGGGCAACATCACACAATACCTCGTCTTTGAAGGGATTTATGTCGTATGACATGCAACATTATTGGTTGATGCGGATGTCGCTTCCTTGGTGGAGCCATCTAATTGTTAGGGTTGCAGGTGCGGCATTGTCGACAGGGTGAGTCACTTGAAAATCTATGTTGAGATGAGGTTCTTCTTGCTACCACTATCAACAAAAAGTGCAGTGGGGTACCCTTCACCCACATCTGTGAATGAAAAAGGCGCTTGCCTTCCTTTGGCTCGTCTGGTCCACCGGGCTGGAGCTTGGTGGTAACAACGGTAGCAATGGGTTCTGCGTCAATGATCTGTCTCCCCCTTTATGGTCCTCACTCAGAGTTGGAACCCACATCTTATTCAGAGGCTTTCACCTAAGCCACCAGCAACTGCTTCGAGCGATAATCAACAGTGTTATGTCGGGGGCTCTTATGGAAGTCGCACCACTTCCCAGTATATTTCTTTGTCTTTATGGTGTCCTTCTTTGCTTGCGGCCTGGACTGGTTGTCCTGAGGATATCCGTCTTTGTTCTATCCTTTGTTCTGCGGGTTGGGGATGCCATTTCCTGGCTTTTGCTGTGAGGGGTTCCCAGGCCTAAATTGTCACGTCTTTTGTTTGAGCTTTTGCTCATTTTTTACTGCATATCGGTAGGCCGCGCCGAAGGATGAGGTGTACATAAACTCTATTTCATCCTAGATGTATCTATGCAGACCATCGCAATACTTGAGAACTAGATGTCGCTCAGAATATTTGATACCCAACTTGGTGTGCAAGGTATGGAAGATATTTGTGAACTTGGGCACCACTTGGTCTCTTTCCTGTCACAGCATGGTCCATTTTTTGTACAAGTCGTCATAACTTCCAACAAGGTAGTATTGTTCCTTAATAGCATCCTTGAAGGACTCCCAAGTGATTATGACTGTAAATAATGAGGTTTCCTTTGTTTCCTTTTGCTCACAAAAAGTTTCCCACGAATATTAAAAGTAACATTTTCTCTATTCAAGAAGTTATGGACAAAGAAATACCCTTCTAGTAGATTTAACCATTTTTCTACCACATACGCGTCTATCTAACCTTCAAATGTAGGAATATCAAAGTTGATTTGTACCTTGAAGGAGGCGGTGCTTTCGTTTGAGGAAGATGTGTCCCCTGTTGGTAGTCGTCGAAGGATTTGCGCAAAATTATCCATCATCTCGTTCCTATGTTGTGTGAGGGATTCCTTGAGAAACATTTTGAAGGGATCTCTTGTCCCATCGTCTTTCTTTTCTTCTGCCATGAGAGGTCGTTTACTCATGCGAGAGCTTTTTCCCTCAAGAGAAACAAGCTCGAGACCCAATTCTTTGTACCCTAACCTCGTTGGAGACATGCATTAAGAATAACAAGGAGCATACCACTCTGATACCACTGATCCAAAATATATTTGCAGAACGAAATGAATACATATTATTATCAAAATATGCTTAATACAAAATAACAAATATAAAATAAAGTTGGTTTCTATTCAATAAGGAAATAAGTTGAAACTGTAAAATGCAGCGGAAACAATCTTGCTAGAATGGTGTTGGCTTATCTCTAAGAAGATATGTGATGGTTGCACTCATTCGCAAGAAGATGATTATAATGAGCCTCTGAAAGGCCTTTTTACAATAAACATGAATTTAAAAAACCATAGACATCCCAAAACCTAACGCTAGGAGATGAAGCACCAAAATTCATGTGGGTCCCGTTTGGGTAACTTAGTACATCAACTTCCCGGGGTCGTAACTTTTGCATACGATCTTTGTTTTAGGCGCACGATAGCCCGTTGGAAAGGTCTATCTAAGGACTGTTATTGCACAGTTTGTAGCTAGGTCAAAGGCTAGAAAATAGAGGCCAAACTGGCGTAACAGGAACCTACCCCACCCAATGTCACCACAATGGGGAGGTTCTTTCTCTTTAGGGAGGTTAGGCCCAGGGGAGACGTCCCCGGTAACCTGGGGTTTTGAAGAGGCTGAGGTATAAAGGTCAAAGTAAAATTCCCTCTTCACAGGTCACCACCAAGAGCAGATAGTCGGGCTAAACAACCAATAATGAAGTGTAGGCCCAAATGAAAACACCTGCCCGGAACAGAGCAACAACAGACTAATATATGCAGGCTATGATTCAAAGGGTTAATACTTCATATAACTATATGATATCAATATATAAGCAACAGATATTGACGAGATCAATGTTTATTAACGCAATAATGAAATAATATCAATTCATCAATAAATACCAAGATGATGTAGCAATCAGTGTGTCCAATCAAACCCTTATTCAATAAATGCTTTAAACCACTATCTAATTGGCTATAAAGAGAACTTGTTGCGTCAAGATGGAATAACCAAGGATGACGTCAGCCTTATTAGGGTTAGTAGTTAGTCAGGGTTTCAATTTATAAGAGTTTGAGAGTTTGTTTGACCATTATCACTTCAACGTTGGAGGCCTAAGATCAGTGCCTAAGGGTAAATGGAGTCAAATCAAGGGAGGACGCAAAGGTTGAAGGAGAAAGGCTAAGGACTAAATGGAAGGGTTCTGAAGTGCTGCAATGGCGGGGCCCCAGAAACAAAACCCTAGGGGAAAGAGGCTCACTCTGGTGTTGCTTAAGCAAGGCCTCGTGCTCTTTCCTCCTTCCTTAGGTTTAACTTCGCAAAATGACTAGCATAAAAGATAAATTAAGTCACGAGAGTGTGGTGAGGGAGAGTGTTGCTAAAGCAAGGCCCTCTCACCAAACCCTAGAAGCAGGACGACCCTAGGCATAGATAACCTAGGCCTGGGACATCTCCTCCTTCTTGACTTTTAAAGGTACGACTAGCACAGGGGAAGAAGCAATAAGAGTGTAGCAATGGCTGGGCTCTTCCTTCCTTCTTCAATGGCTGAAAATTTCTCTTTTAGGGAACATGAGACAACGACCTACTTGTGTGTTTGTCCCCTAGGGTT
>JASDQU010508645.1:0-12804 GCA_032191745.1 Picea mariana | reverse complement strand
ACTAATATTAGTGTTACATACTTGCCACCTTTTTCCATTTTCCATTACGCAAGTATCTTTTCCACAACCTGCTGAACACTCTTCCTTCCTCGACAATATAAGACGGTGGTTTGGCACTACTGGCATATGAAAAAGTAAACAACGATGAGAGTACCAATGTGAACTGAATATCATCATTAATTCTATTCCAGTGTAGATATGGTATGCAATTATACAAGCATGAGAGTTTTAGTGTAGAACGGATTATCATCATTAATTCTATTTCAAAATAGTTATGGCATGCAATTATTATAAACAATGATATATATATATATGATTTGAATTAATAGTTATAAAAAAAATTCACACAATGTAACATTAGACTTCTTAGGAAGGTTCATGTTAGATTGGAGAGCAAGAATCTTGGTGCTAGGTAAAATTTCAATTTATGGATTTATTTTTTTAATTGGTCCATTTTAAGATTATTATATTGGATAATATGATCTGAATTAATAGTTATAAAAAAAATTCACACTGTAACATTGACTTTAAAAAATTCACACAATGTAACATTGACTTCTTAGGCAGGTTCATGTTAGATTCTAGAGCAAGAATCAAAGATTCTTGTATAAGGTGCTCGGTAAGATTTCAATTTATGGATTTGTTCGTCCATTTTAAGATTATATTTGATTACATGAGTTTTTGATTAAAATGATAAAATAAGATATGAATAAAGTGTTTAGATTTTTTATTTTTAAAATCATTTTTTTTTCTGTCTAATTTATATTTTTAAATTAATATTTTTTTAAAATTTTTATAGTATGAAGTATTTTATTAAAAAAATTATAGTATTAAGTATTTTATTAAAAAATCTTAAAAAAAATTTAGAAAATAGATTAATCTTTAAAAAAGTCCTAAAAACTATTAGGAATTAGATTAATCTTTAACTATTAGGAATTAGATTAATCTTTTAAATTTTGAAGATTTTAAAAAACCTACCAAACACTAATGGTATATATTTTAAGATTTAGTAAGTTTTATTAAAGGTTTTACATTTAAAAGATAAGTAGATATTTTAAGATTTAGTAAGTTTCATCAAAGTTTTTATATTTAAAAGATAAGTATGGATTCTTAAAATTTATCTTAATATATGGAATTGTAGTGATGCACTAGCTCTAGGATGACACTCAAGATCAATTATCTATTGTTTTTTAGTGAAGTACTTTGTTAGAATTTCAACATGTATGGATATGGATTCTTAACCAAAATGTAAGATATGGGCATTCGACAAGATACCCATGTCAATGGTATAATTTAAACCTGTGGAGTTGTAAGTTGAGTTATTGTGATGCACTAACACTCCAAGGGATCAAACACAAGTCCAACTACCTATGGATTTGTGTCATTTACCAAAATGTCAAATTAGGGCATTCAACAAGGTATGTGGAATTGTAGCAATGCACAGGCACCGCAAGTGATTGAACTCAAGATCAACTACCTATGGATGTGTATTCTTGGTTAAAATGTCAAATCTAGGCATTCGACAAGATACATCATTGGTAAAATGCCAACCCTTGGAGTTGTAGTGATGCACAAGCACCAAAGAGGATTGAACTCAATACCAACTACTTGTGGATATGGGTCCTTAATCAAAATGTTTGAGTGAAGCATTTGGTAATATACCCACGTCA
Source organism: Picea mariana (assembly GCA_032191745.1). Taxonomy (NCBI): domain Eukaryota; kingdom Viridiplantae; phylum Streptophyta; class Pinopsida; order Pinales; family Pinaceae; genus Picea; species Picea mariana. Next base: position 11,134 of record JASDQU010508645.1, on the reverse strand, counting down.
TTCGTAGAATTTCATCCTATGGAGTTTGGTATGGGAAAAATGTTATCACGTCAACTTAATTAAGCATGGTTAAGACTTACTACATATGTTTTAACGATTATAACCATTTGTCAATTGAGTGTAGTTTGGGTGATTGAGTTGAATGATTGTTATCATCCCCACCCGAGTTCAATTCCTACAAATGACATGTTGAGCTCATAATGGTTTGCTTATCCATTCTAATAATGGAAGTAAATATTAGTAATGGATTTCGCATATTTAAAATTATTGTCTTGTGATGAAAAGAGGAATCTTGTGAATGGTAAGGAGAGATGATAAAATCTCATCAATAAGTTTAATTTACCTTAAAGAATTAGAAAATATATAATAAGGATGGAGGTTATTTTCTTAGAGAATTGAAAAATATATAATGAAGATGGAAGTTATTTCTCCATAAAATATGGGAGGGAAATACGTGGAAATAGTGGTAAGGAAAGGTGATAAAATCTCATTAATAAGTTTAGTTTAGTTCAAAGTGTTAAAAGACATATAATAATAATGGAGGTTAGTTCTGCATAAAACATTGGAGGAAAATAAGCAGGAATAGATTGAGTGATAATAGCCTTAATATGAAGGAGGTCCACTACTTTAAAGGATTGAGAAACATAATGAGGATGGAGGTTAGTTCTACATTGGAGGGGGAATAGATTGAACGCTAGGAGCCTTAGAGACATGAAATAACCACTTATATAATGAGGATGGAGGTTAGTTCTACATTGGAGGGGGAATAGATTGAACACTAGGATCCTCAAATGTATGTAGAATGTAGAAACATGAACCAACCACTTAAATAGTAGATTATATTATTTTTGTTTTATGAATTTGTATTGTTTTTATTTGAAAATGTTTTTTTTTTTTTCTTTTCTTTTAATATACAATTATGATTTCCATGTTACATTAAAGTGTTATAGATTATAATTGTAGATTTCATCATCTAAGTATATATTTTATAGGATTCAATATGGATTTCTTCTAAAAAGGTTCTTTATTTTTTAAAAGGATTAAATACAAACCTCTCTTAAACTAATCACTTAAAGTTCACTCCACTCAAGGATCTATTATTGTACCACATTATGGTTACAATTGGATTAATACTCGGAGATAGACCTCTTTTAAACTAATCACTTAAGTTCACTCTACTCTCACAAATATAAGGATTTATTATTGTGTCACTTGATGGTTACAATGGGATCAAGATTCAGAGAGAGAGAGAGAGAGCGGATCAATTATGGTTCACTATTTTGTCCTCTAATTACCATATTGATAAGGAACCTCTAACAGAGAGAGCAAATGCATTCATTATGGTTCACTATTTCGTCTTCTAACTACCATATTGAGAAGGAACCTCTAAGCCACCATCAACCATGACATTAATGATATACCATTATGGATTTTCATAATGTCCACTAAGTTAAAATTATAAAAAATACATGGTGGAGCACTAATTACATCAATAACATCCCTGATCCGGAATATACTTGCAGAACGAAATGAATACAGATTATTATCAAAAGATGTTTAATACAGAATAACAAATATATAGTAAAATTGGTTTCTATTCAATAAGAAAATAAGTTGAAACTGTAAAATGGAGCGGAAACAAGCTTACTAGAATGGTGGCAGCTTATCTCTAAGAAGAGATGTGACAGTTGCGCTCATTCACAAGAAGATGATTAAAATGAGGCTCTGAAGGCATTTTTACAATAAACATGAATGTCAAAAAACCTAGACATCCAAAAATCTAACCCTAGGAGATGAAGCATCAAAAGTCATGTGGGCCTCATTTGGGTAAGTTAGTACATCAACTTCTCGGGGTAGTAAATTTTGCATACGATCTTCGTTTTAGGCGCACAATAGCCCATTGGAAAGGTCTATCCGAGGACTACACATTTTGTTGTGATCTATCAAAGGTCATACTAATTGTGGTGAGCCCTAAAAACGTTGTTTAGGGCCTCAAAACGGTCCCACAAGTCAGGGACCCGAAAACTAGGGAAAACTACCAAAATGAGCAAGTTGGAATAGGTGGGAGGACACCGACATCCATTTGGATCAATCCTCCCCCCTTAGGAAGCAATGGTCTCCATTGCGTTGAGTTCCCCAATCAAATGAGGAATTTTTTGTTGAATTTCGCCCTGGGTGAGCCACTTGCCTTGGTGCAGGAGTTTTCTTGCTTTAACAACTCGATAAAGTTGGATCCTTTGTTGGCGAGTGCCCTTGATCTGTTTGTCCACAATATGATCATTGAATGCTTGTTGTATGTAGTTGGGGTTGATCTCTATTGGTGTCAGTTGTTCTGTTATCTCTAAGGTGTCCAATAATGGTGGGAAATATGGTCGAAGGATATCCACGTTGAACATTGGGTGCAAGCCAAGGAAAGGAGGATTGTTGAGCTTGAAAGCATTATTACCCATAGCCTTGGTGATGGTGTACGACCCATAACAGAGTGGGTGAAGCTTCCAGTGGGGTCCTGTAAGGCACTCTTTCTGAAAGTGAAACCAAACTTTGTTGCCCACCTGAAACTTATGTGGGACCTGATGTTGATCATGGCACTACTCGTACTTGTCATTGGACTTCTATAGGATATCTTAAACCTGTTGGCAAATGTATTGGATCCGCTCAATGAATCGGTTGGCTTTGTCAACTTCAGTTGGAGCAGGATATGAGTTGACCAAGGTGACTGGAAGGGGTAGTGCAACATCTATGGGACCCAATGGTTGGAATCCGAACCCCACCTGAAAGGAGCTGTTGTCGATTGAGCTATGTAGGCTCGGTTGTAGCTATGTTGAACATAGGGGAGACTCCCATCCCATGTGCGAGGGTGCTTGGAATTATACATGTGCAAGATATGCACAATCATTCAATTTATGACCTCGGTTTGGCCATCTGTCTAGGGGTGGAAGGTCGTGGATTTGGTGAGCCTGGTGTCCAACAGTGACCAGAGACTTGACTAGAATGTACTGAGAAATCGATTGTCCCAATCTGAGACAATGGTTTGTGGGATTCCAAAATGCACCTAGACTCGTTCAAAGAAGAGCTTGGTAGTGGCCTATGTTGTGATGCTCTTCTTGCAGGCGACCAGAATCACCATCATAGAAAAGCCATGCACAACCACGAAAACACAGTCATTGCCCCGCTTGGTAGACGGGAGGCCCGACAGGTAGTCTATTGAGATGGATTGCCATGGCCCGTCAGGAGTAGGCAGAGGGGTGTACATGCCTTATTTCTTAGTGTCTGGTTTGGAAATCACGCAAGCAGTGTAGGACCTTATATACTTGTTGACCTCCTGTCGAAGTTTCGGCCAGTAGAAATTTTTCTGCAACATTGCCATTGTCTTTTCGATGTCGAAGTGTCCTGCCACTCGACTATAGTGGGCTTCCCATATCATCTTCGCTCGCTCACTCGATGGAATGCAGATATGGCCCAGACGACACAACAACCCATCCTGAAGATGGAAATTAGCGACAATTGCGTTTACGCCCAACATTTGGTAGGTGGTGGCGAAGTTTGGGTCTGTCTCATAGAGTTGGGGCTATCCATAGGTCTCATGGCCGCGAGAGTCTATCACCAAGGTGAGTGGTGCGATTGGCGGTCTACTGAGGCAATCAAAGACGCGGTTGGTGCTTCCCATTTTATACTTGATGTTGAGGTGGAATTGTTGCAAGTACGTGGACCACTTTCGATGGCGGTCATTCTGCAATTTGCCTTGTGTCTGCATGAACTGCAGTGGCTTATGATTAGTGTGGATCACTGTCTCCTTCCCAAGAATGTAATGTCTCCACTGGCGGCAGGCTTGCACAATGGAGTGCATTTCTTTGTCATAAGTAAGGTACTTACAGAAAACATCTGATAGTGTCTCACTATGATAGGGCACAGGGTGGTCGTGCTTGGTGAGAACGGTGCCCACAACATAGTCTGAAGCATTTGTATCGATCTCAAAGGGTTGGTGCAAGTCCAATAGTGAAAAGACTGGGGATGAGCACAAGTGCTCCTTCAAATCATCGAACGCTTATTGTTGGGACCAGCCCTAGACAAATTTTGCCTTACCACCACCCCTGGTTACTTGGCTAAGGGCCCATGCAATATGGGAGAATCCCAACATGAACTTGCGGTAGAAATTGGCAAGTCCCAAGAAGCTCTGAAGCTCAATGAGTGTGGTTGGGGATGGCTAGTCATGAATGACTTGAATTTTGGATGGATCCACATGTACGCCATGTTAATCAACGATGTAGTCCGAGTAATGAACCATGTCCATGTCAAAGGAGCATTTGTCCAAGTTGGCGTAGAGCTGGTGTTGCCGCATAGTGTGAAAAACATGTTGAATATGTTGCAAGTGTTCTGCCCAAGTCTTGTTGTAAATGAGGATGTCATCCAGATACACCAATACAAAAGTATTGGTGAATGATCACACGATATCATCCATCATCCTCATGAAAGTGGCTGGAGCGTTTGTCAAACCAAAGGGCATGACCAACCATTCCAAAAGACCTTCCTTTGACTTGAAGGTGGTCTTCCATACATCTCTCTGTTCTATCGGGACCTGGTGGTAGCCAGACTTTAGATCAATCTTAATGAAGTATTTGGCCCCCGTGCGCTGATCAAGGAGGTCGTCGATCCGGGGAATCGGGTACCGATTTCTGACTGTGATTTTATTCAGGGCCCGATAATCAATGCAGAGATGCTAGGTTTCATATTTCTTCTGTACCAACATGATTGGGCTCCCGCAAGGTGATGAGATGGGAAGGATGTGCCCCTTGTGTAGAAGTTCTTGATATGTCGCGTGATCTCCTCATTCTCTAACAGAGAGCGATGATAGACTAGCCCATTGGGCAGCAATGCGTCGGGGGTCAGATCGATGGGGTGCTTGACTTGATAGTGAAAAGGTACCCCGATAGGTGAGGAGAAGATATATGAGTATTCTTCCACGACCTTATCCAATTGCTTTTACTGTGTGGAGAGGTCGGCCGTGGAAACCCTGGATGTGGCTACGATCTTTCGCTCATTCTGAGAGCGAATCATGAAGAAGACAAACTTCTGTGTCTGAGAGATTACCTTTCTGCATTGATTGGCAGAGATCAAGGAAATAGCACTAGGTAGGACTTTCTCGAGTATCCTGTACAATTTCTTGTTCAAAGTAATAATAACACTGCGAGGCCTAGACTCATATACAACATGACATTTCCATAAATATGGTTGGCCCAAAAGAACATTACAAAATTCGAGAGGGGCAACATCACACAATACCTTGTCTTTGAAGGGATTGATGTCGTATGACATGCGACATTGTTGGTTGACGCGGATGTCGCTTCCTTGCTGNTCTTTGAAGGGATTGATGTCGTATGACATGCGACATTGTTGGTTGACGCGGATGTCGCTTCCTTGGTGGAGCCATCCGATTGTTAGGGTTGCGGATGCGGCGTTGTCGGCAGGGTGAGTCGCTTGAAAATATATGTTGAGATGAGGTTCTTCTGGCTACCACTATCAACGATAAAGTGCAGCAGGGTACCCTTCACCCACATCTGTGAATGAAAAAGGCACTTGCCTTCCCCTGGCTCATCTGGTTCACTAGGCTGGAGCTTGGTGGTAACAACGGTAGCACTGGGTTCTATGTCAATGATCTATCTCCCCCTTTATGGTCCTCACTCAAAGTTGGAACCCACATCTGATTCAGAGGCTTTCACCTCAACCACCAGTGACTGCTTCGAGCGATAATCAACAATGTTATGTCAGGGGCTCTTATGGAAGTCACACCACTTCCCGGTATATTTCTTTGTCTTTATGGTGTCCTTCTTTGCTTGCGGCCTGGATTGGTTATCCTCAGGATATCCATCTTTGTTTTGTCCTTTGTTCTGCGGGTTGGGGTTGCCCTTTCCTGGATTTTGTTGTGAGGGGTTCCCAGGCCCAAATTGTCACGTCTTTTGTTTGATCTTTTGCTCGTTTTTTACTGCATATCGATAGGTCGCGCCGAAGGATGAGATGTACAGAAACTCTATTTCATCCTAGATGTATCTATGCATACCATCGCAATACTTGAGAACCAGATGTCACTTAGAATCTTTGATACCCAGCTTGGTGTGCAAGGTATGGAAGATATTTGTGAACTCGGGCACCACTTGGTCTCTTTCCTGTCACAACATGGTCCATTTTTTGTATAGGTCGTCATAACTTCCAACAAGGTAGTATTGTTCCTTTATAGCATCCTTGAAGGACTCCCAAGTGATTGTGACTGTAAATAATGAGGTTTCCTTTATTTCCTTTTGCTCATATAAAGTTTCCCACAAATCTTTGACATGGGGGATGACTTTGAGGAGCACAAACGTAATATTTTCTCTATTCAAGAAGTTATGGACAGAGAAATACCCTTCTAGCAAATTCAACCATTTTTCTACCACATATGCATCTATTTGACCTTCAAATATAGGAATATCAAAGTTGATTTGTACCTTGAAGGGGGCGGTGCCTTCGTTTGAGGAAGATGTGTCACCTTTTAGTAGTCGCCGAACGATTTGCGCAAAACTATCCATCATCTCGTTCCTATGTTGTGTGAGGGATTCCTTGAGCAACATTTTGAAGGGATCTCTTGTCCCATTGTCTTTCTTTTCTTCTACCATGAGATGTCGTTTACTCGTGCGAGAACTTTGTCCCTCAAGAGAAACAAGCTCGAGACCCAATTCTTTGTACCTTAACCTCGTTGGAGACATGCATTAAGAATAACAAGGAGCAGACCACTCTGATACCACTGATCCAAAATATATTTGCAGAACGAAATGAATACATATTATTATCAAAATATGATTAATACAAAATAACAAAATATACAATAAAGTTGGTTTCTATTCAATAAGGAAATAAGTTGAAACTGTAAAATGCAGCGGAAACAAGCTTGCTAGAATGGTGCTGGCTTATCTCTGAGAAGATATGTGACGGTTGCACTCATTCGCAAGAAGATGATTATAATGAGCCTCTAGAAGGCCTTTTTACAATAAACATGAATTTCAAAAACCATAGACATCCAAAAACCTAACCCTAAAAGATGAAGCGCCAAAATTCATGTGGGCCCTGTTTAGGTAACTTAGTACGTCAACTTCCCAGGGTTGTAACTTTTGCATGCGATCTTTGTTTTAGGCGCACAATAGCCCATTGGAAAGGTCTATATGAGGACTACACATTTTGATACTATTTATTAAATATCATTCTAATTGTGGCAAGCCCTAAAAATGTTGTTTAGGGCCTCAAAACAACCCCGTAAGTCAGGGACCTGAAAACTAGGGAAAACACTGCCAAAATGAGCCAATTGGAATAGGTGGGAGGCCACTGACATCCATCTAGATCAATCCCCCCTTAATCTTGACTTGGGGGACAAGAAGAGACATTACAAGCTATTCCCCCTTAAATGATAATTTCATTCATCCCAAGCAAAGTCCAAAACTTAACAAACTTCGCCTATGTTAGATATTTAGTGAAGATGTCAATAATTCGATCCTCAATGCAACAATACTCCATATGAATACTCTAATCATATATCAATTTTCGAATAAAATGTTGATGGACCTCAATATGGTTGGTCTTAACTGATACACTAGATATTGAGCAATTTTAATGGCACCCTCGTTAGCATATTGAATAGATGTTGATTTCTCCTAACAAAGTCTAACTCCTCGAAAAGTGTATAAACCCATACATCTTCATTATTAAATGTGACCACGCCTCTGTACTCAACCTTGGTGTAAGAGATACCCTAGAATACTTCTTACTTGACCATGCAACAAGTCCAAAGCCAAGAAAGTATGCATAATCAAAAGTGAATTTTTACTCTTTTCATCCCCAACCCAATATGGATCAATATATCCAATCAACTTCCCCTAACCCACATAAGAGGATCGAATGCCAAATTGGTATATACACTTAACATGTTACAAAATTATCCTTGTAATCTAATGGCTTTGTGATGCCTACAAATATATTGAAACACGATTAAAAAAAAGGTGAAGCCATGTCCACTATGAGTAAAGTACAAGAGATTGCCAACAAGTCTTACATACTAGGTAGCATCGGTTGGCAATGAAGTACACCGGGAAATCAATTTGGCTCTATATTAAAAAAGGGGTATGAAAAGGTTTGCAATTCTCCATGCCCAAAATTTTGACAAGGTCAAGAACATACTTAGGCTTTGAAATGACAATGACATTATCTAGATACAAAACTAACATCTAAAGAAAGTAATGTAAGTAACCCAAATCATCGATTTGGTAAGTGTTCATGAGCTTCTTCTTCATGTCAACAACCATGTGATGACTAATCCTAATATGAACCAAATACAAAGAACAAGTAGAAAAATATCTTCATTAGCATGTTTGACATGGAGGTTAAGATCAAAATGGAAATAGTTGAAACCACTAGAGAGAAATAATTTATTAAGTTTGTCATATTGGGCCCTATGTTGGAGTTACTTCACACACACCTAGGATTTCTTTTTCCTAAGTTTTTTCCTTGTTTATTAGTCATAATTATTCATTATTCAGTCTCCTATATTTTAGGAGAGAATATTCCACCTGGAGAATATTCTCTTTTGGTTGACACTTCAGCTTGACTAGTTGAGTTGAGTTTAGATGTTGCATTGGTTTTATCACCATGCAACATTGTGATCATCACCATGTTAATTCGACCTTGCCTTGGGATCATCACCAAAATGGCGCATTAGCCTTGATTCCCTGAGTTAATTCCTCACTACTCTTTGTTCAGTTAGTTAACTGAAGACTAGTTGACTAGTTAACTCAACTAGGTGGCAGTCCACTCCCATAACTGCCTAAGAGACTAAACTAGGTGGAAGTTCACTCCCGTAACTGTTGGTGTGTGTCCAGATCACTCTAGACCACCACTATGGCGCATTGGTTCACCTCCAATGAGAACTCATTGAGCTATACAAAGTATATCATGTGTAAATTATTCATTATTCACACGGTTAATGAGAATTCTTTTCATTCTTTCTCTCCTTCTTCTTATTTCTCAAATTTTCTCTGCAAATGTGTGTATTATTGTTTAGCTAGATATATTATGTGCAGGTTCAACACATTTACATGGTATCAGAGCCGACGGACTGCTAAGCAAAAGATACACCAAAAAAAATTGCAGGTACAAAAGATTGAAGACATCGGAAAGATGGAATTCCAAAAAGAATTCATTCTTACACCTTACAACTATATTGCATGGAAGGAGAAAATATCCATACATCTTTGATCCAGAGGATTGTACAGGTTAACCATGAATACAGATACAGAGCCGACATTAGCCATAGAAAAATCCAAGTACTTAAATCGCATGGATGAGGCACTCAGAACAATTTGCAGTCTTATTTCTCCTGATCTCCTTTTTCATATATCTTCCTGTAAGACTCCCAATGAAGCCTGGACCATATTGGAAGGGCTCTTTGGAAAATATGATGAGATTAGGGGACACATGTTGGAGGTGTAACTGCTTACATTGGATCCAAAATCTTCGAGAATATCCAAGATTTCTTTACAAAATTCAAGGATTTACTGTCGCAACTCAAAGCTTGCGGGATTGACAAATCGAAGGAGGAGAAACAAATGGTTCTCACCATTCTCTCCAAGCTTGGTCCTGAATTCTCTGTATTCGTATCTACATTCCATACTTTCAGATTCGCCTCTGGAGCCACCTGGAAGATTCCTTCTCTTGAGGACTTTATTGAATCCCTGACACAAGAGCAAACCAAGCTCATCAACATGGGCACAATCAAAGGCCCAAAGGCGCATGCACTCACTATGCAATATGGTAGCCACAAATATCAGAAATATAAATATAAAGACAAACAGAAATCTCATGCACATCCGAAGAAGGAAGGGTACACAAAACCCTTCACCAATGCCTCCGGATCCAAAGGAGAAAAGGGAAGAAAAGGGGAGAAATGCACATATTGTCACAAAGGATTCCATTCGAAATCCGCATGCATGCAAAAAAAATTAGATTCGATGTCTCAAATACTTCAGAAAAACAACCTTGGAATTCGCATCCCCAAGGGTGCCAAGAAGAAGAAGCCAAAAGATCTGAATTCCGAGAAAGCCAATTCTAACCATGCCTTGATTGCCATCAACTCCTTTCCCGATGCTTGGATCGTCGATTCAGGAGCATCACATCACATGGCTGCCTCAAAAGTAGTATATTCTTCTTTGGATGCATGCAAAGGTCGTCCTATTCTGATGGGGGACAACTCTTCTGTCGAAGTCACCGACAAAGGAAGGATTGAACTCACCAATGAAAGTTTGGAGAATGTGTTGCATGTTCCCAAGCTTTCTGTCAACCTTCTCTCCGTGTATCAGATGATGAATTCCAGCATCGGAAAGAAATTCGTATTCACACCAAATACCGTGGACATCTATGACATGCAAATCAACTCCNGTCTAGATTGTATACATTTTCTGAATTCATTGAACCTGATTCTACTTTACTGCTTACTCATGCTGATGAAAGTAGTAGGATATGGCATGAAAGGTTTTGACATTTGAATTTCAGATACATGCAACAACTTAGCAAGCAAAGATTAGTTGATGGTCTACCAGATATCCATTTCTCCAAGGGAGTATGTGAGGGATGTGTTCTCGGAAAACACCCTCAAGAGAAATTTGACAAAGGAAAGTCTTAGCGAGCTTCCGTACCTTTAGATCTGATCCACGATGACCTTATGGGTCCTTTTCCGCATCCATCCATCAACAAAGCGAGGTTTGTTCTCATTTTTGTTGATGATTTCTCACGTTTTACTTGGATCTACTTTCTCAGGCAAAAATCTGAGGTCTTTCAACACCTCAAAGATTTCAAAGCCTTGGTTGAGACACAGTCTGAAAAGAAGATCAAATTCCTTCGAACTGATAATGGGGGAGAGTATGTGAATCATGAGATCCATAATCTTTGCCATGAGGTAGGGATTCAGTTGCAACACACAGTTCCCTATACTCCACAGCAAAACGGAGTTGTTGAGTGGAAAAACAGATGTCTAAAGGAGATGGCATCTTGCATGTCACATGCAAAGTCACTACCACAGAAACTATGGGCCGAAGCACTTAACTATGCAACATACATCCAA
>JASDQU010508643.1:16867-28009 GCA_032191745.1 Picea mariana | reverse complement strand
TTACAGGGAAGACAACACAGAAATATCTGGAAGGGTTCTTCCCAAAGATGCCATCTTACGCCCACTACTACCAGACTCTCATTCCCCACATGCCTATTCCGCCCGGGAGTATACACCTTCACACGCACAGTCCATCGGTGCTAACCTCCCCCTCTGGGTCTCGGCAACAGGCCGAATCAGGAAGTCTCAGAGCCCGTAGCTGGTGCTGGGCACTCTTTGGAAGAAAACACTTCCCAGCAAACTCTTTCACCTGGAAAGAGTTTCTCGCAGGCCTGACAACCTGCCTCTTCCAACATCAACCACCTCCCTCACCTGGAGAGAATTCATACACAAGCTCAACATAGGCTTACTCTGGCCAGTATGCCATGCGCAAACAAGCACTGTGTGCCACAACAAACACAGGGAAAACAAACACAGGCTTCCCAAGAACTGGTTCAGCAGCCACAGGATATTCTCACGGTCAAGATTTCTAAACAGGGTTCCACGCACAAACTCGCTCAGATTTTCCTGGGCAAACAGAGACTCTTCCCCGAATTCAACACAGGCTTCTCATAGGCTAGGGTTACACGTAGGGGATTTCTCAGAATCAGTCACATACATTCGAGTCACAGGGTCTCCCAAAGGTCCTCTACAGGAGTCGGGTTAGTCATACTGCTCAGAGCTCCGTACGCATTCAGACAATCCGGTGGAAATGGGAATGGAACCTTCTCATGGCTCTGAACAAGGGTAAACACACATTCTTTAGCACCCAACCCAGGTTTCCTCTCTGTAACAGACATATTCAAGGTCTCTTGCAGACTGGCTCGTACCGCTCCCCCTCAGGGCAGTCTTGTCGAATGGAATGTGAGAGCCCTTCTCACGGCTCGTCCCAGCCTTTTAGTGCATGCACCAGGGTTGACACTTGTCACCCATGGGACTGCATGTGTTCACCAGCACGCATTCCTCCCACCACTTGGTAAATCATGTGGCCTTCCAAAAGGACTTAGGATAAAAACATATGATGCACATGGCTTTTGAAATAATATTAAAATATTATTTCTAGGTTTAAGCCCCCCCTAGGCTTAGCCCCTAGGCTCAACACTCAGCCCCTTTCCCACCTTCTAGCCCCTAGTTCCTTGCCCACTCTGTGGATGCTCAGTCCCCCTNGCAGGCTCCTGGCCTTCAACACTTAGGCTCCCTGGCCTAACAAACACATAAGCCTACAACTTATAGGAACTCGGCTCACCAGCCTATAACACATATGTACAATTCATTTCATACATCGGTTTATAAAGGGCTCGGCCTTGGGGACATTACAAGAGTATTGGAGTTGAGCACAAACGATGCTTCAGATCATCAAATTCTCATTGTTTCTCCTTCCCCCACATGAACTTGGCCCTACCACCACCCTTGCTCACATGGATGAGGGCCCATGCAATATGGGAGAATCCCAACCCGAACCATTGGTACAAGTTGGCTAGTCCCAAGAAGCTTTGAAGATCGGTCAGTGTGGTCGAGGCTGGCTAGTCACGGATCACTTGGATCTTAGTTGGATAAACATGTACCCCATGCTCATCAACAATGTAGCCCAAGTATTGGACCAGGTTCATGCCAAAAGAGCATTTTTCCAAGTTGTCATATAGATTGTGTCGTCGCAGATTGCTCAAAACTTGTTGAATATGTCACATGTGCTCCTCCCACGTTCTGTTGAAGATGAGGATGTCATCCAAATACACCACCACAAAGGAGTTAGTGAAGGGTATCAATACATCATCCATCAACCGCATGAAAGTGGTTGGTGCATTTGTTAAGCCAAAGGGCATGACTAGACATTCGAAGAGACCTTCATTAGATTTGAAGGTTGTCTTCCATACATCAGTTGGTTCGATGGAAACCTGGTGGTAGCCAGACTTTAGGTCAATCTTGTTGAAGAACTTTTCCCCCCTGATTTGGTCAAGAAGGTCATCAATCTTGGGAATGGGGTATCGGTTCCTGACTGTGATTTTGTTTAAGGCTTTGTAATCAATGCAGAGTCACCATGTCCCGTCCTTCTTCTACACCAGTACAATCGGACTTTCGCAAGGGGAGGGGATGGGTTTGATGTGCCCCTTTTGAAGAAGCCCTTGGATCTACCGTCTGATTTCATCATTTTCCATCAGCGAGCGATGATAGATTGGTCCATTAGGTAGAGGTGCATATGGGGTCATCTCACTTGGATACTTGACTTGGCAGTGTGTCGATACCCCTATAGATGGGGAGAAGATGTCTTTGTATTCTTCCACAGTCTTGTCCACTTGCTCCTGATGCAAAGAGAGGCTCTGTGTAGAGGCCACGGATGTGGCGGCGACCTTTTGCTTACTGTGAGCAAGGATCACAAAGAAGACGAACTTCCCAATATGTGAGATAACCTTACTGCATTGCTTAGCAGAGATTAAAGAAATAGCAGTAGGCGGCGCTACCTCTGGTATCCTGTACAATTTTCTACCCAAAGTAATAATAACATTGCGGGGTCTAGACTCATAAACAGCATGATGCTTACATAAATATGGTTGTCCTAAAAGAACATCACAAACTTCAAGGGGAGAAATATCATAAAGTACCTCATCTTTGAAAGGCTTGATGTCATAGGGCAGATGACACAGTTGGTTGACACGGAGATCCCTTCCTTGGCGAAGCCAGCCGATGGTGTGGGGTTTCGGGTGCGGTGTCATTGGAAAGTCTAGTTGCTTGACGATCTCTATTGAAATCAGGTTCTTCTGACTCCCTCTATCGACAATAAAATGAAGCGGAGCCCCCTTTACCCACATCTGCGAGTGAAAGGGGCATTCTCCTTCCTCTGGTTCTTCTGGTTCGCTTGGTCAGACTTTGGCGGTAGCGACAGTGGCACCGGGTTTAGCATTGATAATTTGCTTCCCTCCTTCAGGATTTGATTTTAAATCAAAACTGGCCTCTGACTCGGAATCCTTTAGTTTGGCCATGAGTGACTGCTTGGAGCGACATTCTTTGGTGTTGTGTCAAGGGATTTTATGGTACTCACACCATTTTCCCATGTCCTTCTTCGTCTTCTCATTTCCCCTCTTGTGTTGTGGCTTGGACTGGTTGCCCTAAGGGAAACCATCTTGACTTGGTCCCTTGTTGTGTGGGTTGGGGACACCTTTGCCCCGCTTTAGCTGTGAGGGGTTTGCAGATCCAAACTCTCACCTTTTCTACTTAAATTTATGCTTGATCTTGACTGCATATCTATAAGTCTTGCCCAATGAGGCGTTGTCCAGAAACTCCATTTCTGTTTGAATGTATCTATGCAAACAGTCGTGGTATTTGAGAACCATATGACGCTTAGAGTCTTTGATACCCAATTTCGTGTGCAGGGTATGGAAAATATTGGTAAAATTGGGTACTGTCTGGTCCCTTTCTTGACATAGGGTGGTCCATCTAGTGTATTGGTCCTCATAGCTTCAAAGAGGGTAGTAATGTTCTTTGATGGTGTCCCGAAAGGAATCCCATGTAGGGGACACCACAAATATTAAAGATTCTTCTACGACCCTTTTCACAGAGTAAGTATCCCACCAGTCTTTAACATGGGGAGCGGCCTTGAGGAGTGAAAAAGTGATATTTTTCCTATCCGAAAAATTGTGGACCGAAAAATATCGTTCAAGTAGATTCAACCATTTATCTACAGCATCCGCATCTATCAATCCTTCAAATAATGGAATATCAAATTTTACTTGTATCTTGAAGGGGGTTGCATGGTCTCTTGATGAAGATGATTCTCCTGTGGGTGGCCGTCGAAGGATCTATGCAAAGTTGTCCATCATTTCGTTCCTTTTTCGCGTGAGGGATTTGTTGAGCAACATTTTAATACGATATCCTGCTCCATAATCTTTCCTTTTTTCCCCCATGGGTTGTTGTCAGGCTCAGCGCAGTCGATATTGCAATGGCTCGATGGGTTCAACTCCCAACTTCTTGTACCTAGATCTTGTCAAGGACATGCACAAAGAAAAATAAATGAAGAGCATACCACTCTGATACTACTAATCCAGATTTAGGAGCGGAATGAACTGATTAACAGATTGAATACAATAAACACAGAGATATGAAGAATAACACAGATATCTAGTGAAAAATATATTCTATTGAATAATGAAATAGGCTTAAAACTGTAAAACTACAGAACTGAAACACTTGCTCGAATGGTGGTAGCTATCTCTGAGAAGAGATGTGGCTGCTACATGCATTTGTCTGAGCAGAATCGATTACAATGAGGCTCCAGAGTCCTTTTTGATATTACTCATTAATTCCAAAACCCTCAACATCCAAAAACCTAACCCTAGAAGGTGAAACGCCAAAAGTCATGTGGGCCCCTATGGGTAAGTAGGTGTAAGTTGGTACCTCAACTTCCCAGGGTCGTAACTTTTGCATATGACCTTCATTTTAGGCGCGTGATAGCCCGTTGGAAAGGTCTTTCAGAGAAATACATGGTCTGTTGTCAAACTCTAACTCCATCTTCAGTTTGACTGAGGTGAGCCAGAAAAACAACGTTTAGGGCCCCAAAACGTCCCTAGAAGTACATCAAGATGTGTTGACATGAAAACATACAAAATAAGCCAGTTGGATTAGGTGAGAGGACACCAGTATCCACCTCAAGTATTTGTGGGGATTCAGATAGCCCCAGAAGTGTAGAACCCACAATTACAAGAAGTACAGAAGAACGTGCTAAACAAAAACGGACAAGAGGAGCCAATTGGAATAGGTGGGTGGCCACGAATATCCACCTAGATCAGTTAGTTATTTTATAATTGTTCTCCTTTGTATTTATCTATGTGCATGTTTTGCAGGTTATCGAAGGAATGGTTTGGAAGGAGCACAATAGGTTTTCAACCACGAGATCTTGATCAAACGTAGGACACCCAGTATTTCTCTTTTTCCTTGCTATTGCAGTTAGTTACAAATATTTGATTGGATTTCTGGGATTCGGTTTGTTCTTTAAATGGTCAGCGCTCTATTGTGGCTTTAACTCAAAGCCATAGGGAAATTTCCCCGTAACAGAATTGGTGACCATACTAGGGATTTTCTCCTTTGTGGGTTAGTTTTAGGTGCCTGCATTTGTTTTTCTTGTTTGTCTAGCTTTTATTTTTATTTTTGACTGAGTATTTTAAAAATTTTGAGTCTTGTTTACACCTTTTCAAGCCTCTTGGATTTTCCTTTCATCCTTCTCTAGAATTTTTAGGGTTATATATGCTCTTTGTTGTGCAGACAGTGGCATACATACACGCTTTTTCTTTGAGACAGTCCCATACATAAGCGTTATACCTTATATACAGTCGTGTACATCTCCTGAGAGAGAATTTTATAGTCTTCTCAGCCTTTCTGAGGGGTCTGGCTTAGATTTTTCGGATCTTCCTGGGTCCTGTGACTCTCTCTGGCATACCGTTAGTTACATAAATCATATAAGTTAGATGTTTTTACAAATAAAAGCAAAAAAGAAATAGTTTCTTTACGTTGTGCTTCAAGCTTATTTGGGTAGTTTGAAGGTTATTTTCTTGACTTTTCCTGTGTTGGATTGTTCTATTGACCCTCTTTACAGTCAGAATAAGTTTGGTTTAGTTCTCTTTTCTTTTCTACCTTACTCCTACTTGTTTTGCATTGAAGAAGAAAAATTAGTCTAGTTTTTCATTTTCTCGTTTTGCTTTTAAAAATAAGAAAAAAAAAGTGTACTTTGTTATTGTTTCTTCCAGTCTTTACCCTTTCCTATCGTTGAAAAGAAAAATTTATTTCTGAGCATTCTTTCTTCTCTTGCGTGCATTGATTTCAAAAGTATTCTTGAATTCTTGAAACACTTCGATTTTTTGTGAGTTTTCGATCATAGTTTCATTTGAAAAGGAAATTTTAGTTTTTCTTGTTTTTGAACATTTGCTTCGCATTCAAAGAAAATTGCATTGATCTTTGCATTGTGTCTAAAGTGAAAACTCGCATTACTTGTGTTGCAATGAAAAGGATTGCATTGCATAAAGATTTGCTTTAAAAAGTGTTCCTTGGCACTCTTTTTCCATTGAAGAATAAGTTTGTTTTTCTTAAAAGCAATGTTCTTAAGTGTTTCGTTTTATGTTGAGTCTCAAAACATCACTAAGTTTCATGTCCATAAAAATTTGAGTAAACAACACCTATAAAATTAACGCATAATTTAAAAGCAACTAGAATTTTGTTTGTAGGGTAAACAAACTAGTCCAGGTTTAGGGCCATGGATTAGGGTTGGAGAGATAACTCTCCAAGGTCGTTGAACAAACATAAGACTCTGAGTTAGGTAGAGAAAAATATAATTTTCATATAGGTGTGGTCAAGAAACTCCTCTAACACGGGATCCAAACACGAGGTCTCACAAGGAAGAGTCGAGGAGATGACCCCTACGAAATTTAACCAAGCGTAGTGGATTAACCATATATGGGGGTCCCACTAGTCTCTTTACCTCCTTGAGAGTCGGTGCTTTCTAAGCTTCAAGCTTTGCTACCCTGCCCATACGTTCAATCCTAGTTGTTGATTGTTCCACCAAATTTTGACTACGAATTAATATCCATAGTTTATTTTCCTAATTATATCATAGGTGACTACATGGGGTTTCACATGGTACCTGAGGTAGACATTGTATCACACTATCAGTAGCCCTATAGGTGCCCTACGAAGTGAGGGTTACTTGCATCGAGTACGAATGGTAAGTGGAAGTCGAGGTAACTGCAGAGAAGAATTATACTAGAAAAGAACAAGAAGGATTGGAAATGGTTTACATTCCCTGCAAAAGTTTCGATATTATTTACTAGATTCTCATTTTAAGATGTATAGGGATCATTATGCACTAAAATACTTAGTGAACAAGCGAGTGCTGGGGGGGAGAATATGCAAGTGGTTACTAAAGTATCAGGAATACGTTTTGAGGTTGTTGTGTGTTATAACCCTATATTTCATAGTATCACTTGGTGATTATAATTTCTTCCTCTAGTCATATTTCATCGTAAATAATATTTTATTATGCTAATGATTTACAAAAAGAAAAGAAAAAGAAAAAGAAAAGAAAAAATAAAATAAAAGACAAAGAAAACAAATAAAATATAAAAAAATGAAAAGAGGGTATAAAAAATAACAAAAGACAAAATAAAAAATAAAATAAAATAAAAAGCCCCATGAAAAATAAATTTGGTTTGAATCATATCGTATAATCATGATCAAACTTTTTGAAATTATGTTGATAAGCTAGAGAATAATTTTGGTCAGATAGTTTAATCTTGGAAAAATTAGTTAGGTTAGAGTAATAATTAATCCAACAATCTAAGCTGGATTAATATGTCAAATGCCTAGGTTAGAAGATAGGTTAGTGATGTTTATTTCAATAAAAGTTGAAAGGGGATTGTCAAAACACCCTTTGTTTGAGTAAATTTGGATAATTTTACCTTAGGAAAATAAGACCATGGTGTAAAAGTAGAAAAGGTAAGCTTAGCGCTACCCCTTGTATATTTTTGTCCTAAGTTTCTAACGGATAAGACTTTTTGTCGTATAGCGACTAATTTCTAAACTATTTGTCAGCAGCGCCCAGATCGACGGTCCTCAGAGCACTTTGAACCCCCCCCCTAACTTTCTACCTTTTAAGATTGGGGGGTGGTCTGGAAAAGTGGTTTCCCCTACGTCGGCCCCACCTAACGTGGTGCTCTCACAACGTTTCAAACCCCCCCTCCCAAATCCACTTACCACCAACCCCCCCCCCTGGAATCCTGCCAAACCACTACCCAATACCTCTCACCTCACTCTGCCACCGTGCCCCACTTCCACCTGTCTAATGTCCCACCTCACATACATGTTAACCAATTAATTCACTCCTCGTGACCGTTAACTGCCCTGTCACCATCCCGCACCATAATGGACACCTCCAACGTGCTATACAACCTCGTTTCTTTACCCCGTAACATTATTTTCTGATGCAGACATTGTGGACACTGTGCCAAAACAAATTGTCAATCCAACTGCCACGACCGATCACCGTCAACAGGTGAAATTTACCCGGGTAATTACAGTCTACCATTACTCCACCTTAAAGCTCTGTTAATCATGGCCCCCAATCCCAAATTTGTTGATACGTCTGAGAACCCGATCCTTCCCCCTCATGTTGACCTAGATCACATCTCCCTGGCAGATAATGATTACAAGATCACAGAGTCGAGGTGTGAATTCAATTTCTTTGAATTGCACTCTTGGCTAAAGGATATTTTTATGGATCAGAGTGATGAAATTGGACTCTAGGAGTCCAATTTTCCTCTATATATGTTCCCTCAGACCCACCATTTTCTTGAATTCCCCCTGAAATGCCAAGCTTGTTATTCGCCCGGCCAAAGGGCCATTGTTTCTTCCTCTTGTGAAACCATGTTCACAATTACCCCTAAATCCATCGACCAACTACTGCAAATCCCAAGAAGTGACTCTACAATCTCGTTTTCCATTGAATCCCTTAATGACTTGTACCAAAAGCTCACCTTCCCCCAAAGAGCCCATAGTTTTTAGATTTTTCTGCCAGAAGACGCCCTGCCCAAGAAAAATCCCCCTTATTCGTCTTCCATCTTCTTTTTCAGAGCCAACCAGAACATTTTCATTCGTTGTTACCTGTTAGGATATCTCTCAAATGAATGGGTAGATGAGCCTATCCTAGGTTTTTTATCCATTTTTTCCACAGAAGAAAGAGCCACAATTCATTTCAATTTCAGTCAGTTTCTAGCTGATAACATTCATGATCATCTTTTCAGGTTCCCAAGAGAAGGAATGTTCAAATATTCTTCAGTCCTAGTCTATTTATTCTTGTTTTTTTCAGTCAGACATATTTCCATGTGCTTTTCAGATATTAAACCAAGAAGGAAAACCACAGTCAGTGACCTCATGGACCTCATTGGTGAGGAAAAATTCAACAGAATTCAGCTTCAAGGACTTCATAGACCAGTTTTATCATCCAGTTGTTTTCATGTTGAACAACAGCATAGGGCCAAGGATCAATGAAGAAATTCAGAGAATCCTTCACCTCTATGATCTAGCCAAGACAAAGGATTGGTATTTATATCAAAACCACACAGAGATAAGAGTGTATGGATGTGAGCTACCACCATACAGATTGCCAAAATATCTCCCTGTAAGTATTTTTTCACTGGAATACATAAGACAAATGGTGAAGTCATATGATATCCATTTTGTTGCAGTCAAGAAGAAACAACAGCTTAGAATCAAGACTCAAAATGCCCCTTTCATCTACAACAGCAAAGCAGCTGGAGAAGAGGAAGATAACCTTTTGAAATAGATGAAGTTTACTCAGTGTTTAACTTGGACTTATGACCCATTTGGTGTCATCTCAAAGCTCAGAGTCAAACAAAGGAGCACTCCTTATGCTGACATACAAAATCCAGAAGTGGAAAAGTATATGAACCAGACAGAATGGAAAGAAATTACATTGTTGGAAACAGAAGAACAACCTGCCCCTGACAATGCTTCACATACCAACACACCTCAAAAGAAAACAAACAAGAGAGAAATAAAGGAGGTTTCTCCTTCAGTCACATAGGTTTCAGACGAGGACTTCCAAGTTCACAGAAAGAGAGCCAAGACCAATCATGCACCAAACCTATTTTTCAAACTATCTAGTCAATCGCATTTCGACACAAGCTGTTCCATTGGTGACTCATTTCGAACAATGGTGTGGAAGGAATCCCTCCATCGGTCACCTCCATGTGTTTGTATGTGTTTCCTGGGCTCATATTTCTGATGATTGGAGAAATAAGTTTGATTCAAAGAGTCATGCTTGCATCAAGATGAGATACTCTGAAGAGTCTAAATCCTATTGACTATTTGAACCTATCAAACGACAAATTATTATTAGACAAAATGTATGGTTTAATGAGAAGCCTTCTGGCATTAAGTTGTTGAATGCCTCCTCTAGATTGTTACAAGATGATCCCTTTGATGTTGTTTCTGACTTTGGTTCTCCTATTCCATTTTTCAGTCATTCGAATTAAAAGTCGAACTCTATTTCTATTTCGATTAGACCTTCGACCTACGAGTCGATGGTCATTTGATTTCTGTTTCGACTGGTCCACCATCTCTGTTGACTGAAATTGTTTTGAATTTTGATCATCCTTCTATAGTGAACAACAATTCCCCTTTTTCTTATCTACCTAGATGGGCTACCAAGACCATTGAAATTGATGGACCTGATGCCAATGATATTTCTTCACGCCGAAAAACTAATAGTCAAAAGAAACATGCCAACATTGTGTTTATGACCCGTGTACTTCAAACCTCTGATCATGTTACCTACTCTGATGCACAAGGAAAACCTGAATTGGAAATGTCTATGCAAACATAAATGGATTCCTTATCAAAGAATAACACTTGGGAATTAGTTCCCTGACCACAAGGGAAGAATGTTGTGAAGTTTCGATGGGTATATAAGATCAAATTTACCTCTAAAGGTGTTGTTGAGCATCACAAATCTCGCTTAGTTTCGAAATGATTCTCTTAACAAGAAGACATCAACTACACTGAGACCTTTTCCCATGTTGCAAATATGAACTCTGCTCGACTGATTCTCTCTCTTGTTGCTCGATCTAGATGGTAGATCCATTAGATGGATGTGAAGAGTGTTTTTCTTCATGGTGAAATATTTGAAGAAATTTTCATGGAACAAACTGCTGGTTTTGTGACATATTCTAACCTAGTTTGTTGACTTAAGAAGTCTCTTTATGGTTTGAAACAAGCTCCTAGAGCTTGGTATGCTGAGATCGATAATTTCTTTCTTTGCCTTGGTTTCAAACGTTGTGATCTTATCACAACTTATATGTACTCCATACTCATGGAAACACTTTGATTGATTGTTGTATATGTTTATGACCTTGTCATAACTGGAAATAACACTGATCTCATTCTTAGATTGAAGAAACAACTTGTTGAATCCTTTGACTTGACAAATCTTGGTATTCACATTATTTTTTGGGTCTTCAAGTATTACCACTGTATGATGGTTTTTTAATTTCTTAATATAAATATGTAATGGATATTTTGACACTTTTTAATATGACATACTGTTAGCCCTGTGCTACTTGTTTTCAATATGGATTTAAGCTGAGCAAAACCTGTCAAACTGTC
>JASDQU010508642.1:10318-28893 GCA_032191745.1 Picea mariana | reverse complement strand
TTGGGGAATTATATTTATAGCGGAGGTTATCAAAAGATATGACAAAGAATGACCATATACGGAAGTCAACACCATATTATCCACAGGCCAATGTCAAGGTGTTGGTTAGTAATATATAAACTAAGAATATTATCTACAAGGTAGTTGGTATCCAACAATGCTTCTACGAAGAAATATTATTGAAAGTGTCATGTGCATATTACACTACCTAGAAGACCACCAATAGGCTTACTCCATTTTAGCTTATCTATAATGAAAATTTAGTTATGTCAATAGATCTTGAAATCAATACCTTTTGTGAATGGTAAGAAAAATAAACCTAGATCTAAATAGCATATTAGAGGAAGTGACTAGAACAACTCCATATCTTAATGAATTTACAAAACAAGCATTGAGGTGGTGGAAGACCAACAAAAAAAGGTGCACATTATGCATATCAAGTCTAAGTATTTTGTTAAATTGGTTGCTATTATATGAATCTAAGTGCGGTGACTTTCCAAGAAAGTTTTAAGTATGATGGCCAAATCCTTGCATTATATTGGTTCTCCATGATAGTGAATTAATACGCTTGTCACATATCAATGAATATGTCAATTTCAAGTTTGTTGTGAATGGGTATCAACTCAATACATATCACAAACCCATTTGCAAAAAAGATTGGATTAATAACCTTGGGTCACCTTTGATGTCTCATTTCCTATTTTCTATCACTCTCATAATTATACTTTTGGACATATGTTATACATGCTTTGCAAGTAATTATACCCTTTTTATTCATTTTAGTTGATATGATAAGTTGATTTAGTTCAACTTTTAGTTTTATATTTGATGAATAAAAGAGTAGCAAGAAGAATTGGGCCAAATTCTATGCAATAAGTGCATTGATGAAAACTCAATACACTTAAGAGAAATTGCCTAAGTTACAAGTATGACTTTCTAGAGGAGTCTATGTAATGTTCCCAAGCAGAGTTTCTAGGAACTTTAGGGTTGCTACTTGTTTTCGTGAGATGTTTTGTTGAATATTTTGCAGTTTATTTCCCCAAAGTTGTGTTGGAACTTATTCCAAGGGTTTTGTAGCATATAGATGATAGATATGGAACAACAATAGATAAAACAATAAGATACAAGAGAATAACACAATGAAATAGCCACAAACTTCATATTTGACCTTTATTTATTATATAAGTTGACCTCCATTCAAGAGATATACAGATCTATAAAATCTATGAGAAATATGGAAGCTATGGTTGAATACTCCTCCAAAATACAATGTAAGAGAGAGATATGGGTCCTCATGGACCTCCAATGGCAGCATGCAAGTTTGGACAAGATCAATTCATTTCCCTTCTTCAGTCTGGCACCAAAATCTGGCTGAGTTGCACACCACCTAGCTATAGAGACCCTGAGAAATTCGACCTCTTCAAATCTAGCCTCCACACCTCTGAAAATGGTTGTAGAACTATAGATAGGGATTTGACCAACACATATAATGAGATCCCTCAGCTATACTAGGAGATCTAACCCTCCAACTCACTGAATCACTAGGAGACAATGCACCCTCCTTTGGAAATTTGCCCCAATACAATAATAAATCAATATGTAGAGAAATCCTCTTCCAAATGGATGAGAAATGGCGCCCAAGGAACAACAAACACAACTATAGCAATATATTCCTCAAATCTTCAGTATCTTGATCAGATCAAACTCTTCTTCCTCCCACAGTGCGCTCCTATCCTATAGAAATGCTCCAGATTTGTGCCCTTTCTCCACAATACCCCATTGAAGTTGTTGGAAATGAATAGAATGGTGAGGGTGGGATCTTTCACCACATTGGCCAAGCTTGGATCAGGAGCAGAGGAATATTTCACTCCATTGCTTATCTCTAGTGTTTGTTTACTCAAAACCCTCAAAATTTCTAAGTTGCAGAGCTCAAAGATGCAAAGTGAAAAATGACATGAATGAGGAGTGAGACACCTTCCTCTCCTTTTCCACCTCCATCTTCTAATTTTCACTTAAATTGTTTAATTGGATTCTAAGGTTATTCACTTTATTTCCTCATCTTAGCCAATTAGCTTTTTATGTCCTTTTTTTGTTAAAGTCACTTTAATAATATAACCTTTAACCCCATAGCAACCACTTTTAGGCCTCTTAGCCCCGTTTTTCCATGAGACTATAGTCTAGAGGCAAAAACTAGACTACTAAGTCTCTCCAAACCCCTGTCAAGAGGAGGGGAACATTACAGCTTGCCTTGCTGGGAATTGTTTGCCCACAAGCGATTATGAGTCTATCTGTTGTAGAACCTGTTCATTTTCCCAAGTGGCATCCTCTATAGGCAAAAAAATTTGTGTGATCAAATATTCCTTGATGTCCATGTTCCTTAAACTTTTTGCCCTCACCTTCAAGATCTCTTCTGGATCAAGATCAGTTGTCCTTCTTCATCTACTAAAGCTAATCCCTCATTAGCTACAATATGTTTCCCCAATGCTCTTTTAAGGCATGATACATGGAAGACATTATGGATTTTACTTCCCTGTGGTAACTCTAATTCATATGCAATTGCCCCCACCTTTCTTTTCACCATGTATGGCCCATAAAAGCGGGGTTTGAGCTTCTCGGTGCCATTTTTCTTTATGGATTCATGACTGTATGGTTGGAGCCTCAAATAGACTAAGTCCCCCACCTCAAAAGTACGCTCCACTCAGTATCTATCTGCATATAGCATATGTTGGTTTTGAGCCCTTTGCAAATGATATTTGAGCTCTCTAAGTATGTCTCGACTTTCCTGTATCCACACATTAGCCATAGGAGCTCTACTGTCTCCAAACACCATCTCTACAAAAGTGAGGGGATCATAACTATATAAAGCTCTAAAAGGAGACATGTCAATTGACATGTGGTAAGTGGTGTTGTAGCAATATTCACCCAAGTGTAGCCACTTTACACATGCTTTATGTTGCCCTATCACATAATTTCGGAGATATCCCTCCACCCAATTGTTGACTATCTCAATTTGACCATTTGTTTGTGGGTCATAGCTAGTGTTGGGGGTTAATTCTATACCCACTAGCTGAAATAACTCCTACCAAAAGGTGCTCATGAATTTATTTTCCCTGTCACTCACAATCGTCTTGGGCAACCCATGCAACCTGAAGACTTCTCTGAAAAATAAATCTGACACTTGAGATGCGCTATAGTCCATGGAGATGGCAAAAAAGTGAGCAAACTTGGTCAAACGATCTACTACCGCAAAGATGCAATCCTTACCCTGTGTCGTGGGTAGTCCTATAATGAAATCCATGGATACACTTTCCCATTTATGCTCCGGAATGGGAAGAGGTTGCAATAGACTTGTTGGGTGGGTGTGTTCAACCTTGTTATGTTGGCATATGACACACTTCCTAATGTGGCGCATGACATCCTCCTTGAGACCTTTCCAAGTGAATCTCTCTCTTATTTGTCTATACGCTTTAAGGAATCCTTGATGCCCTACTAGTGGTGAGTTATGAAATGCTTGAAGCACTTCTTCTTGAACAAGGACTCAGGAACCAAATAAATCCTCCCCTTATAATATATGATGTCATTTATAATCCTGTACCTGTCATCCTGTATCTGTCCATCCATCAACTCGCATGCAAACGTATTTTTTGAATACTCTACCAATAGATGTGATTTCCTATCAATTGATATCTCTGACATGGAATAGGTTGAGGGTCTTCTAGGCAAAGCATCTGTTACCACATTGTTTTTCACCTTGACAAATTCTATGTCAAAGTTATAGGCCTGGATATTACTCACCCACTTTTGTTGTCTCTCATTGAGGTCCTTCTGCTCTAGAAAGTACTTGAGGATGTTATGATCTTTCATGACCACAAATTTCGCCCCGACCAAATATTATCTGAATTTGGTCAGTGCATGCATTGTAGCTAACATTTCCTTGTCACAAATTGTGTATAGCAACTCAGGCCCTCTTAGTTTTTGGCTCTCATAGGCAATAGGATGCCTATTCTGCATGAGTACAACTCCAATCCCCTCACCTGATGTGTCACTCTCCAGATTGAATGGCTAAGAAAAATATAGTAAATATAGTATAGGACAAGTGCTCATTACCTTCTTCGTTTTGTTAAAGGCCAACTATGTCTTATTACTCCATTTGAATGCACCATTTTTGGTCAAATCAATAAAAGGTGTGCATCACTGAGATAAACCCTTAACAAACCTCCTGTAATAGTTGTAAATACCAAGAAATCCTTTGAGCTCTGTAAGTGTTTTAGGGGCGGTCCAACCAATTATAGTTTGGATCTTTTCATGGTGAACCTATAACCCTTTTTCCCCAATGATATGTCCCAATTAAAGAACTTCAGTCATCCCAATTTCACATTTTGATTCTTTGGCATACAATGATTGTTCTTCCATGATGCTTAAGACCTCATCCACATGCTTGAGGTGATCTTTCCATGTCCTATTGTAAATCAACATGTCATCAAAGAGAACTAGTAGGAATTTCCTCAGTTGTTTGTTGAATACATGGTTCATGCAAGATTGTAAGGTGGCTAGCACATTGGCCAACCCGAAAGGCATGACAAGGAACTCATGATGTCCACAGTGACATCTAAATGTTGTCTTGTGTACATCTTGTTCTCTCATTCTGATTTGATGGTATCCAGAGCACAAGTCAATTTTGGTGAAGTATATTCTGCCATGCGGCTCATCTAATAGCTCATTTATCCTGGGAATGGGATACTTGTTTTTTATGGTTTTCTTATTTAGAGCCATGTAGTCAATACACATGCGCATGGTACCATCTTTCTTCTTGACCAATACTATTGAAAATGCAAAAGGACTAGAACTTGGCCTAATGTGGCCCATGTCCAATAACTCCTTGATGGCCTTTTCTATTCCATCCTTGAACTTCTTGGGGTGCATGTATGGTGTAGTGATAACTGGTTTGGCTCCTTCTTTCAACTCTATGATGTGATCAAATCCCCTATCCGTTGGTTGCCCTAGGGGAATAGGCTCAAAAACCTTCATGTGCTTATCAATTATCCTTTGTATGTCACATGAATAGGAATGGTGATTTTCTTGGGTGTTTTGAGTGACCACCAGACACTCTACTGCATAAGCCACATCCCCATGTCTGAAATTGCTTCCATACGCATTGTTGAAACAACCTTGGGTGATTTTTTTGTCATTCCCTTCAAGATCACCCTCTTTCCTTATTCAGAATTGAAGGACATATCCATGGTCTTGTAATTAGTAATAATGGGTCCCAAGGTGCTAAGCCATTGAACTCCAAGTATCACATTAGTGTCTGGAAAATCCATCACATAGAAGTCTTGGGTTAATTTGTACCTTCCCAAGGTAAGATTCATTTGGGGAATATACTTGTTGCAAGACATGGTGCACCCTCCTGCTACCTCCACCAAAAATCCATCAAACTCAACAGTGGGTATATGTCTCTTTCTCACTAAGGCCGCATCAATGAAGTTATGGGAAGCTCTGCCATCAATCAACATTGCTTCCTCTAGGAACAATAGGTGGTCGTGGGGTAAACTTGTTTTTCTGAGATGACCCTGCCAAATCCCCGGTCTTCCAAATCACATCCTATAACTTGGTGGGCTTAAAATCCTTGACCCACCCACACAAGGGCTATGTTAGCCCCTCAAAGAAAAGCATCAATAATATAGCCTCTGATACATCAGGAACCATCACTGTTATCCTTTGAAATTCTTCTATGAATGCATCAACTGAACTTGTTTGTCTAAGTTGAGTGAGTTCTCTGAAGTGAAGTTCCTAATCATCCTTATCAAACCTATCCATGGCCTCTATGTAAATTCCCTGTAGGAAATTATATGCTTGTGCCCTAGGGTGGTCATCCCATGGAACCACCACTCATGGTCTTTACCCTCCAAATACAGTGTAGAAAATTTTATGGCATCCAACTCCACCATGGGATTTAGTTGTAGGTATGCATCCAGTTTTTGCACCCATGCCTTGGAAGATAACTTGGTTGTCCCATCAAAGGGTGGAATCTCCATCTTTCCTTCTCTGCGCCCTAGGTCATAATTCCCCTTGTGAAACTCCCTGCACCTTCCTCTAAATTTGATTCCACAATATTATGATAGTGTGACATGCCTCCTGAAACTTGTGCGTAATGTTGCATACTCTCTCTAGTACTGATCAAAGTTGTCTTCTATGCCCCCATGACCCTGCAAATATTCCTAATGTGCATCCAAGAAACTAAGTATGTAATTCCTTGGTGTATCCCTTCTATTACCTGGCATCCTGTTATGAGTACCTCCAAATAATGTTTGGCCTTCATAGTGGGTCTGGTGATTGGTCTCTGTGTAATTCTCTTCTCCTTCATGGGATCCACTAGCCCCATTGTTACCCCCATTTCTTTGAAGCTCTCTACCATGAGCCATGTGCATGAGAAGATATGTAATATTATATTTTCCTTCCTTCAGAGTGGTATTTATATATGTCAAGGTTGTCTTGACCTCGTCCTGTTTCCTTGACAAGTATTATTTAGTTTCTTTCATGTGATGTTGTAAATTAAACTATGTCCTATCAATGGAATGCAACATTTCCTGGAACATGTTCTCACATGCTTCATTTTCATTACCATCTCTTGATTTTTGTCTATCTCCCACACTTCCTTCTGTCTCTTCCTCTAGAGTTTCTAGTAAAGGACGTACTCCTCAACATCTCCTTCTAGGCATTAATTAATCACAGGTTGGAAAGGATATTCGCTCTAATACACTGTAATGTTCCCAAGCAGAGTTGTCAGGAACTTTAGGGTTGCTACTTGTTTTTGTGAGATATTTTGTTGAATATTTTGTAGTTTATTTCCCCAAAGTTACGTTGGAACTGATCCCAAGGGTTTTGTAGCATATATATGATAGATATGGAACAACAACAAATAAAACAATAAGATACAAGAGAATAACACAATGAAATAGCCACAAACTTTAGATCTGACCTTTATTTATTATATAAGCTGGCCTCCATTCAAGATATATATAGATCTATAAAATATATGAGAAATATGGAAGCTATGGTTGAAGACTCCTCCAAAACAAAATGTAAGAGAGAGATATGGGTCCTTCTGGACCTCCAACGGCAGCATGCAAGTCTGGACAAGATCAATTTATTTCCCTTCTTCAGTCTAGCACCAAAATCTGGCTGAGTTGCACACCCCTGATTGTAGAGACCCAGAGAAATTCGGTCTATTCAAATATGGCCTCCACACCTCTGAAAATGGTTGTAGAACTATAGATCGGGAGTTGACCAACACATATGATGAGATCCCTCAGCCATACTAGGAGATCTGACCCTCCAACTCACTGAATCATCAGGAGACAGTGTGCCCTCCTTCAGAAATTCGCCCCAGTACAACAATAAATCAATATGCAGAGAAATATTCTTCCAAATGGATGAGAAATGGCGCCCAAGGACCAACAAACACAATTGTAGCAAGATGTCCCTCAGATCTTCAATATCTTGATCAAATCAAACTCTTCTTCCTCCCATAGTGCACTCCTATCCTGCAGAAATGCTCCAAATATGTGCCCCTTCTCCACAATACCCCACTGGGATATTTCACCACCTTGGCCAAGATTGGATCAGGAACAGAAGAATCTTTCACCTCCTTGTTGATCTCTAGGTTTTGTTTACTCAAAACCCTCAAAACGTCTAAGTTGCAAAGCTCAAAGATGCAAAGTGAAAAATGACATGAATGAGTGAGGTGCCCTCCTCTCCTTTTCTACCTCCATCTTCTAATTTTCACTTAAATTATTTAATTGGCTTCTAAGGTTATTCATTTTATTTCTTCATCTTAACCAATTATCTTTTTATGTTCTTTTTTTGCTAAAGTCACTTTTATAATATAACTTTTAACCCCATAGCGACCACTTTTACGTCTCTTAGTCTCGATTTTCCATGCGACTATAGTCTAGAGGGGACAACTAGACTACTAAGTCTCTCCAGACCCCTGTCAAGAGGAGGGAAACATTACAGTCTAACATCTCAATGGAAGTGCCTAAGTTGATTTTTCTTCCTATATCATTGAATAAGACCTATGCTTACCATGGTTAAGGAGTCTACTTTTCATTGGAACCAATTATAATTTATCTTCAAAGCCTTCCTCCATAATAGTTTTGTAACCTCTGAGACTTTGACCATTATCGTAGGAATAAGTCTTTGTCTGATCTTCTTTGATGTGAAAGTAGGGAGTCTACACATAAGTAGACTTGTATAAAAATCACAAGGAAAGATCAATCTACAGCTAGCAAGGAACGAATAGGAAAATTATCTAATAGAAGTATGTAATGAAGTCTAACATATTCATAGTTAAACTCCTGTGAGACTTCTATATGTAGTCATGATTTCAACCCTCAAGGATTAGCTCAATCAGTGAAAAGAGATCCCTAAAGGAAGAGCTAGGTAAAACAAAGAAAGAATTGACCAAAAAAATTGAAAGAGATCAAGTCTTAGAGGCCTCTATCACCTAGATGTCAGAATTAGAAGAGGATATATGTAATTGCAGGTAACCAACTAGGATCTATACCATATTCCTCAAGGAGCAATGGCACAGGTTCCAAATGGGAAAATTGGCAAAACAACTTCCTTATAGGGTTGATACCCTTAGGAAATTATAGACACCTTCCAAGAAAGTAATGAGGAGGAAAGGGCCCAACTTAGTGAATTTTACCTCTATAACTTTGTCTTACCTCACCCTTACAAATGGTCACCCGATCCATATGTAGGGGAAGTCCATCTAAGAGACTTGTACTCTTGGATACATAATGAGGAGGTAAGGGAAGTTGAAGTGCAGAAGGACGGAGAGGAAGAAGTGAATAGTCACTTGTGGATTAGAGTAGAGGCCATCACGCCTGAAGAAATTATTATCAATCATGTGGCCCTAACTTCTAACCTAGAACTCGTCCATGTTTTGGAGGAAAAACAAAGAGGGGAAACTTCCCATTTTGAAGATAAGATTAGACTCTCTAGAGAAGAAGCATCCCTAGCATGTGAAAGGAGATGGAATGCCTTACCTCGTGACCTTTGAAGGGTTGAACCTCATTCCCGTAACAACTTGTAAGTTACCCTATTTAGGGCCTAGTTGTGCAAGGACTCCTTAAGGAGGGTCAAGATCAATTGGATTGGTCTTAGGTTCAACCTCGCCCTCCTATTACATCCTACACCAATAGAAGAATTACATGAAGAGAAGAAGAGGGAAGAATGGAAGAAAGTAGAAAGGAATGTTGGGTATCATGGCAAGGGTGTCATTACCTAGTTTGTGGCCTATGACCTCAAGAAAGCATGTAGAGGGTAGTAGCAATGAAGTAGAAGAAGAGGAAATAGGAGCTACATAAACATTTTTGGATTGCACGAGGATATCCAAATCTTAAGTTGGGGGTATTTTGAGGCCCATTCTTTAGATGTTGTGACCTCCTTTGTATACCAAAAGACCCATTTCGACTATGACTAATATAAATATCTTGGGATTTGTGCATTTGGTTATTAATGAGATGATTGGATGATTGAGTTGTGTAAAGTATCTTAGTCTAGTTATGGTTTTGATAAATTCATGCATGTCGAAAGGTGTACTAACCCATTGCTCAAGAAGGTCAAATTTCAAGAGGAGTCTTCACCAACATCCACATGAGATAAAAGGGGGATTATGTCCCCTCTTCAATATCCAAGGCATCTCAAGCCTTCAATGACTTAAGACACCAAAGAAAGCACCATCTCAGTTCGAATATATGATTGAGGAAGATCAATCTAGAAGGTTATTTAACCCCTAAAACATAGGCCCCCAATTATAGGGATCTTGAGGACAAGAGCCCTTCAATCAAGGATTGGTTGAAGGGATGATTGATGAATCCTTTTTGCACAAATAGGAGCTAGGGGTTAACCTGATATTAGTCTTTCTATTTGTAGAATTGAGAACTCTATTAGGAGATAGTGCATTCGAACTTGTTGAGGATGAATTGTTGTTATGGATTGATAGAAAGTGTATTTCCAAATTTCTTGTTCTTGGTAATTTCTTTAGGTTCCCTATAAAATCCTTGAGTAGGGCCCACTCAAGGTTGAACAAGAGACCTTTATGTGCTATTATCTTTCCCTTTTTCAGCTATATTTAGTTAATCTTGTCACTATTTTATGTTATGCATTATTTTTTGCAAGTAATCTTCATTTCATGTAGTAGTTTCCAACATATCATTTGAAGATTAGTTGTTTCATGTCATTGATGAGAGGGTATTGTTAACTATGTTTTGCATTAGTTTTACTTCAGCTTTACAATATGTTAGCTTGAGTAGAGATAACTCTATTTTGCAGTAGCTTTGATTCATCTTTACAATAGGTCAATTGGATTAGAAATACCTATGTTTTGCAGTAGTTTCCTTTATGTCTTTCAACATAGCAATTTAGTTAGAGTTACATTGTTTTGCAACAACTTATTTCAGCTTTACAACATATCAAGTTAAAAAGTATTAGTCACTTTATCACTAGGTGCTTATATCTTTGTTTTGTAACCATTTCAAATCTGTTTTTCCAGCAACACAATCATTTTGCAACATGTAATTTCTAGCTTTCATTTGATTCATGCTCTTTGCATTTAAACCTTCTTATTGTTAAGTAGTCCTTGCATTCCTAGAGTTAAAATGCATCCTTTCTAAGTAGATAGATGTCCTTATGTAGTTTTCACACATAGTGCACAATACCTCATCAAAGTAGCACGTTCCTTGGTTGGCAATCTAAAGTTAAACATGGGTAGTTCAACATTATTATTGCAATTATTTGGCCCATCAGGTGGCATCCAGCCTATGAAGGAGGTTGCAAACGGGAGCAAGGATGCTATGAGGGGTCGACCCAAATCCCTATAGGTCTTCGTAGAAAGATGAAGCATAAGAAAATGACTAGAGCTAAGAAAGAATCTATGGAGGCTACTAACCATTACCATAAGAGGTTTTCTAAAAATGTCAAGGCAAAGGCGGAGAAGATTGAGAAAAAAGTAAGAGAAAAGAGAAGAAAAACCTTAGGTTAGGAAATTGATGAACAACTTCTTCATTGGATTCCCAACACGATATTTTCTCATAGTCGAATACTAAACTCGTTAAGATGTTGGATTTGTATTGTCATAACAAATGTTTCATTTCTCAAATCATAGAGGAGAAGGACATCCATTAGAAGGAAATTATAGTCAAGTTGGAATTCCTTGACAAAAAATATGATGTTCTTATAAACACCATTTGGGGGTTAGACGCAATGTTCATTGAGGAAGAACTATAGTACCAACATGCATGAGCCACTCAGCTTAACAACCAGCTAGTCCACATCTATGTGGACTCTGACATTGAGGAAAAATAGTTTTTTACATATGTCGGATTCTTTATTTTTATGTTTAGTTTTTCAATATTTTCTAAAAGGGATTTGCATATACCCTACAACAAAATCATGTAAGTACTATAGAAGGTCATAGTTTCTAAAATAAAACTCTATTTTTTGCATAAAGATATATTCAAATTGCCCAGTACTAAGGGAAACTATAGGTATTATTGTCCTTCTATATTTAGACATGAGAGGATAGTCTTTGATATGCATATTTTTAAAAATCTTAGACAATCTCATAGGAAATAGGAGCTCTAATCCAAAAATGACGTAACTTTTTTGTATATTAATAGTGAAGAAATACCTAATTACACACACACACACAAATAGAAATTCTAAAATTAAAGCTTCCCAAAAATAGTATGAAACTTCACACTAGAATTTGAAGGCTAAGACAACTATATTTGAAAAATGCAAAATAGAGACCCCACCTAATTTTTCATGTAGAATCCAACCATGATGTTCATTTGTCCAATTGAGATATGGTTGTCCAATAAATATTTTTCTTAGTCATCTTTAAGAGGTGTTTTTAGTGATATTGGGAATATGAACTGTTAAACATTAAATATGGGTTCTTTAGTCATTTTCAAATACAACACATTTATCCCATTACCAAATACAACCTCTATACCGAAAGACACATAAACATTGACCATAGAGAGATAAAGTAACACAAAGTCCACAAACATTGAAGCTTTGTGAAAAATGGTGCCAAAATTGTTGAAGCTTTGCCAAAGATTTATGAGATGAACCTTACTCATAAAACATAAGAATCTCTTATGGATGCTTTCAAATCCTAAAATGACACAAAATACTTCCATGCCAAAGTTGTGACAAAACAAAAGAGTAGTCAAGAAGACCTGGTCAAACTCCCTAATACCATATTATGAAAACAAGCCCTAATACCATGTTAGAAAATAAAGAGAAAATAGATCAATCATTGTTAAATATCCTATAAAAATGCATAGTTAATATAAAGCAAATCAAGAGATACAATACAAGAGAGAAGAGCACTAGGATTTATAGTGGTCAAACACATACAATCTGTAAGAAAAATATCCATAGCTACTAACCACTTTATCAATCATCAAACCTAGTTATATTGAATCCTTAAGCATGGAGATCTGGGTAAGGATCTACATTGGACCACCTTGCACAAGACTCCTTATGGAGCCCCTTGCACAAGAAGTTTACATTCAACTAACTTGATGGGTGATCCACACCATTGGATGATTAATGACCTCATGGCTTCCTTAATATATAGGCCTCAATAGTGAGAATATCACTTCACACAATGAATGTGGGATGATAAAAAAAACTCAACTACCAAGACATTGACTACCTATATTAAGTAACAAACAATTACATAAGTTTCCCATTGAAGGACCCTAATAATTCTAATGACACCCCATTACATGCACATAAATTCCCTACAATTGATGTCTTCAAATACTACAACCATCATCATAATGAAACAAGTATGTCAATAAATGCAACCACTAGACAAATAAATGCTCCATTAGAATTGTCCATTGGATGTAGCTTGGGTGGTTGGGAGGAATGGTTGTTTCCCTCCCCACCCAAGTTCAATTCCTTGTAAGTGACATGTGATTCCATTAAATAGGTTTATATGATGTTCTTGTTGTTGAGCCCCCAATATTTCGAAAATGCACGGCTTCCCCATGTTCTCTCGTGGATTTCAAGGGGATTTTCCATGGACGTAGTGAGTACCGATCTTCAGTTCCATGAATCACATGTAAAAAAAAATGCTCCATTAGAATACCCTAGTAAATATAATGATGCCTCGTTATATGTATGTAAATGTCCCCTAAATTATGCCCTTAAAATGATACACTTATCATTATAATGACATTAATTGCATCTACAAATGTTGCCACTAAACACCATTACAACCCATTCTAAGATCATGATGTGGTGATGTAACTTATCATCATGACATTCTTCATTTTTGGTAACGATTGTGCTTCACTTATGGAGTTTAAATGTGATTTATTAGTCACCACTTGCCTTAATGACTTTATGGAGAGGTTGATGGAAAATTTTGAAAATGGTGGCTATTGTGGAGCCACATGGAGAAGTTATTTGAATTCTTAAATGATTGATGACATTGAAAATTATGTTATTTTAAATGTAATTGAACTTGATACTAAGGTAGGATGGTGGGTCTTTGAGGTTTTTTAATATTGGATCATTAACGGTGGCAATAGGTTTGTTGTCAACATCCTTAATTTATATTGGTGTGAAGATATATTATCATTAAATTATTGAGGATATCAACAATCAACAATTGACACATCAAGATTTGGGTAGCTCTTTGGAAGTGCTAGTTTCATGTTGTTGCAAGTTCAACATGATATTTTTTCCAAATTCGCTTCTCTTGTTTGGAAAATCAACATTTGGTTGTCAGTGATGTATTCCTTGGAGTTTGTGACAGATGTTGATATCAACAATCAACATGTGCATTGTATTACTTTGATTGGCCTAACACGATTTATTCTACCACATGATTCTTTGGAGGTTTCCCAAAAATTAACCATAAATATTATTTTAATATATGTTATGTCATTCTATTATTGATGGCCAGTTAATGATTGACTCACAAATAAACACCCTAAATGATTTTGAAAATTTTTGTGTGGTAGATGATGAAATCATGTTAATTTTTCACAGATTTCCAAATGGCATCCATCACATCAGCTGGCTTCTGGAAGGCAGTGGGTCTTGCTCCATGAGGTACAAGTCAGTATTATGGTGAGCATCATTTCAATATTTAAGCTAGTTGTGTATGTTGTATCTTAGATTGATCTAGATTTCATGATATATGCTTGGACATTATGCATTTTTCCCTCCTTCACCTTGGTGGTTGACATTCTACCCTATTAAGTGGTCTTCATTGGGGATGGGTGTTGGCTTCCATCTACTCTTTTATTGGTCTTTCGGATTCTTTATGGGGTATTATGAGTCAATTTTACTATCACTGATTGACCCTAGTTCAGATTTGATAAGCTTCCCAACAAAATCCCTTTAAAACTATCGTCCCCTCTAGTAAACTAGAAGGCAACGCAACTCACAGAGTGTACTGAGCAGTCTCACCCGAGATATCTCTATGGGTGGTTGCAATACTCAGGTGTTTGCAACCATGGAATGAGTAGAGATCTGCGGTTTTGGTTTGTAATATGTATTCATTCAGTCTAACATCTAGTTATAACATTCATTCTATGCATGCATGTGGAATACCAGATCTACTTAGTTACTTCATTCATATAGCATTCATCAATTAATTAGATATAAAGACACATACATTCATTCACATAACACATGTTTTACCGTGGTTCATCCCCTCTTGGGCTACGTCCACAAAGATCTGGCTCTCAAGCTTTTATTATAGTTCAGAAATATATCACGTTGTGCGTGTTTACAGTATTAGGTCTCTCCCTTTTCCACAGGCTCTTCGATCACTACGAGGATGACTAGATTGCACCAAGCTCCTCAGCCTACGATCTAACCCTCGGGATCGAGTCGCTAGCTCCTTCCCTAGATCACTAGCTTAATGACTCGTACACTTCTTACAACTCTCTCTCTCTCTTTGTTTCTCTATGTGTGTCCTCCCCATATGTCTCCCTTATGTCGCCTAAGTAATACTTATTTATATCCTTGGCTCACTAGCCATTACAATGCATTACAAAAAACCCTAACCCTAGCGTCGTTAGGTCTTCCTTACATGCGCTTCGTCTGTTTCTCTTACACGTGATGCTTTTCCTTCCATCTGTCTTTTCCCTTTTGCATGCTTCTCCTCCAAAAATAGTCTTTCTTCCTGGCTAGGCCTACATCCAATAGGCCCACAACACTGACATGTGGCTCGTCCCGAGCCACCGAAGCTTTGTGCACTTCTTCAATCTCTCCTACAAGAGCCTGGAACTTCTCTGTGTGTTCCTTTTCTTGCGTTTGAGCCTGCACGATCTTCTCACTGAGTGCGTCCAATACCTTCACTGTAATCTCGTTGTTGATCATCTCTGTGCATTCTTCCTGAGTTTGTGCCATGTTCTTCTTTGCGTCTTTTGCCTGTGCAATGACCTCTGTTTCCCGCTCTTGAAGAGGTTCCATTTGAGCTTGTCGTTCCTTCTTATCTGTCTGCGCGACTATGAGTTATGCTTGCAACTTCTTCATATCATGTGCTCCTTTGACGCGCTCAGTGATTGGCATCGTCTTCTGCCTCTGCTTGAGGTCTTGGATAGCTGCGCTTATCCTCTCCTCTTCTTGGTCCCATTATTGGACCTGTTAATCCTCCTCCAACTTTGTCCATATTTTTGTTGCTTTATCGAACAAGTTGGCTACTGCGCTG
Organism: Picea mariana; assembly: GCA_032191745.1. Lineage (NCBI taxonomy): Eukaryota > Viridiplantae > Streptophyta > Pinopsida > Pinales > Pinaceae > Picea > Picea mariana. The sequence goes on along the minus strand of JASDQU010508642.1, from coordinate 13,136 downwards.
ACTTATCACTCCATCTCCTCTACCTGTGTTTTTGCTTCCTGCTTCCTCTACTCCTTAACCTCCGGGGGAGTGGTCGGTATGATTTGTTTCCGGAGGTGCTTGATCTCATGCCTGTATTGATCGATTGTCTGTACAATCTGATCAATCTTCTGCATCGTTGTGAGCTCTGTTATCTGCGTGCTCTTTGGGATTTTCTCATAGGCTACAACCAATCCCTTCTCCATTCTATCTGCGCGGTCTTTATCATCTTTGGTCTTGATCTTGACCTGCTCAAGAACCAATTCTAGCTCTTCTCATTTGTCCTTCATCTACTGCAATTCTGCTACATATGTGCGTGTGTGCGACTGTACCTCCTGCGCAACCCTGACTCGTAGTTTATGCAATCCCTTTGTTGGTATCCGTGTCATTACCAACTGGATTTGGGCCAAATATTTCAATGGTGTCTGACCCATAATTTCATCCATGCGCAACATGTTGGGTGTAACGTGAAACGTCGAGCTCAACTGAATTGTCGTTTGGATCCTATCCTACTCACTCGATCCATCCTTGGCTCTTGTCTGTGATGCTTCTGGGACTGGTTCTATGCCTCTATCGACCCTCTGTGTTTCTTTGATTTGCTCGAGGAGTTGTCTCATGTCTGCTAGCTCCTCCTGAATCATGCCCCTTTAGCGCTGGGCATCTTCAAAATCCTACGTTGTTCGATCCTGGACCATTTGGGCCACAAGGTCTGCATCGTCCTCTATGATCGTATATTCTGGTGGCATCTTTTGCGCCTTAGTTTTCTTGCGTGCACCCCCCGTTTATATAATTGGCCTCCTGGTTTGGCCTTGATCTTGCTAAGTAGAACTTGATGTGGTCCCCTGTGTTGTCTCAGTCTGTTTTTCGTGTTCTTGTGGTGCCTGGGTGTTGTTCTTCTTCCCCACCTGGGTGTATTTCATGGACACACTCCCTTTCTTCTATTGCGTTGGGTTCTAACCTGTCCTTGGCTTCTTGGGCATCGTTTTGTCTCCTACAGGTGCTTGTTTTTGCCTTGCCTCCACCTCCTTATCTGCGAGAATCTCTTGATTCAGGATTGGAATCCTCCAGTCATCGTGCCAATCCTTGATGGCCATTTCTACGTCTTCTTCCTTGATGCAGTATCGCATTTGTAGCCATTGGTTCTCGGGCTCCTTTCGTGCTTGGATCCACATTGTATTCCCGGTCACTTTGAATTTAGTTGTGCCCTGATACCGTGCGACCACTTCTGGTGTAATCTACCAAGTGTTGGCGATGTTTTCCTGCAAGTCGTTGTAATATCCTTCGAACATGCCTGCATTCGCCCTTTTGTTCTTGGGGTCTTGATTGCTCCCCAAAAATAGGTATCGCCTTGCATGGCAAGGATTGGATCTCGTGACAAAGAATGAATACTTAGGTTCCTTCCATCTGACCAAGGCGATCAGGACGAGTAGCCACGAATAATGAAATTTTCTCCCGAGGTCTTGCACATCCTTGCAGTCTTCCAAGAAAAAATTCAACAAGTACGGGGCCCATCTGAGTGTGGTTCCCTCTGCACACTTTGATACGGATGCAATGACCCTGACATGGACTTCCTTCTTGTGACATTTCCTAAGTAACTTGCACGCCATGATTTTTGTGGCCATCCTTGTAGTTGCGTCACTAATGCGCTAAATTATGATTATGTGCAACCCTCTTTCTGTACCATACTTCTTCTTCATTTTCTCGGCCAGTGCCTTCTCCTTCTTCTTTTCATCAAGGAACTGCATGGGTGTCTCCCCCTGTGTTGGCAGCCCTGTGATGTATGCAATGAGATCCAAGTCTATTGAGACAATTTGTTCCAGCCACAGGTATCCTCCGTGAGTGACTGGCATCAACTACTTGACGTAGTTGTTTGCGTCTCAGCCCCTCCCAAAGTGAGGGATGTCCAAAAGGCCTAGAATCCCAGTTTTGGCCAATCCGGGTGCCCACTGGCTTGGTTGGTTAATTGGTTTACCAAAGGGTCCTATACCCACAGTTTCTAGGTAAAATTTATCGGTAAACTATGGAAACTTGTCTGTGTCCGTGACAACGTGGTATGAGTACCGCAATTTCTCCACGTGGCCTAACATGTTTCTTGCGACATGCACCCCTTCCAAAATTCACGACAAGACTATGGTTGTGGTGGCCTGCTTGCGCGGTAATCGTGCTACTAGTTGTTTTCCCTCGCATTATGGTGGCTGACTCGAGATTCCAACCTCCATTGTTATCTCTTCTGCATACTCCTCTGTCTGGTCAGTGACATCTTCCACTGTGCCCTCCTATGGTTGTTCTAGCATGGTTGTGTGTGACCTTTCTGGCGCGGTAGTTTCTGCCTAGTTCGGGACCGTCCCATTGACCGTCGGGGCGTCTTCATGGTTTTTGGGGTGAGAATTATTTCCTACATCCTCAGCCTCTTAACCCTGTCCCCTTTCCGGCATATCAATGCCCATGCCCATTGGTGTTGTCTGTTGGGTTTACTCCATGATTGGTGTGGGGCTTGCTGGTGTCATATCGCAAGATGAAATTTCGTCCACATTGACGACTTCTGGAGGCTGAGGTGGTTATTGTTTGCTTCTTTGTGGCTGCGATGGTGCTCTGGTGTTTCTTCGAGGTCGTCTACAAGTTTGGCTTGACGGTCCTATTTTGGGTGGTGCCATGGTGGTAAATATTTTCTCCACTGAGCTTAGTTGGCTCTGTGACCTCTACAATTTCACTCTCTACTATGTATCCTCTATTGCTCTGTGCTTTTCTCAATTTCCCAATAACCTCCCCGATCGCGTGTGTTGTCTTATATAGGAATCGT
>JASDQU010508641.1:0-40895 GCA_032191745.1 Picea mariana | reverse complement strand
CCTTTGAGGACACCAGTCCTCCCTAGCTCCACCCAACCACCCTGAAATATAAATCTTTGCTACTGAAACTTTTTACAATGATATGATGTTCAACAATGGCTTACCAGTCTCATCACCATTCTACTGCATTTCATTGCTCTATTTGTCTCATTGCCTTTCTGAGCACATCACTTGCGCTGTCTATTCTTCTGCTTTTTATGCTCTGTATGCGATGTCCATTCACTGCAAAGGTCCTCTTCTGTTCAATTCAGCTGCTACACTCCCCTCTTGCTTCACACATGAACCACCTTCACCGACAACAACACAGCTAACTCCAACAACAAACACTTCTCTTCTCTGTACCATGTATATATAGCTTTTGTGCATCTTGTGCATGCAATATTCACCATTCCTCTGCATGCTCATACCATGCCAATCTCCTCCACATCTCAAGTGCTCTGCGTTATCATCATCGTGACTCTTCAACTTCTCTGGCGGTTTTCCCACGTGTTCAACATCATTGTATGTTGTACTGAGATTCCTCAGCCTCTCTGGAAATTTGCGACTCTTCGTCTTCTCAGTGACTGTCGATCTCACCTTCTCTATTTCAGTTATGGACTTCAACACTCATCCATTTTTCAATCCCTTCTAAGAATAGTCTTCCTTCACTGGACGAAGCTTGGAGACTCTTCATCTCCTCTGGCGATCACACAGAGGTCTCTTCGAATTCTCTAGCAGACATCATCAATGGTTTCTGGCAGTTCTACTACGTCGTGCTATAGTCTCCCTCTGATATTGTTCACATTCATTTGCACCATTGGATATGTAGTGAGAAAATCTGGATGGCCAGAATCTATGCTCCCAGATCTACAGTCGGTATTCGATTCTCAAGCCCCCCTGCCATTCTATCTTTAAGCGGAGGGGGNAAGATAGAATGGCAGGGGGGGGGTCCGGAATTGGGTGTGCATCTCTCGAGCGGTCAGGATTAAAGCACCTATATCAACGACGCTCAAGCAATTCTAGACCCCCTTTTCCATTCTGCATTTAATTAAAGTGGGGGGTCCGGAATGGTGGGGTATCGAGGAAGGGCCCCATTCCTGTCGTGTCACCTTTTGTATCGTTCTCCTCCCTACCTGTCATCTGTTCTCCACCATGCTTCCACTATGCAAATGCTCATTCACTTTATCCCCTCCTTGTCCTCCAACATCTGTCCATCTCCAGCTGATGTGACCAAGGGCTATGACCACAACCTTATGCTTAAGGTGCTTTCGCGATTTCGCATTTCGTGATTTTCGACACTATGCTCCGTTGACCCCAAGTCAGCAAAATTTTTATCACTTGACACATGTCCTATGATTCCATGGTCCAAATCTAATCTTGATTCAATGGATACGATTGAATCATGATTTCATGATTTTGGCATTCTTGATGCATTGAGTTCTTTGCCTCTCTATTTCGCGATTCGCGAAACTCCGATATGAAGTTTGACCAACGATCTAGATCTGATCTCTATTCTACAGCTGCGATTAAATCATGATTTCGCATATCGTGATATCGGGATTCCTGATGTCAATAATCTTTTTCATGTGCAACTCTCTATCCTTGATGCCTCTCCATTGACTGGAATCAACGGTCCAGATCAAATATTGATATGAAGGCTCAGATTACATCGTGACTTCGCATATCGTGAAATCGAGATTCTTGATGTCAATATTCTTTGACATGTCTGAAACACGATCCTCAAAATTTCAACGTGGTGTCCATCTGCTGATGTCACACGTTCATTGACACGTGTTGAATACTGCAACGTGTCACTCTTATTCATGACTTACATGTGCCTAAAATGTTGAATCAGTCTGACACTTGTCATTACCTTGTTGTGCCACGTGTTCCTAGCTGACGTGGTCTACTGACGTGAGTCGGGTCGATGGTCTAGATCACATCTTGATCTGACGGTTCAGATTCAGTTGAGATTTCACACATCGCGATTTCGGGATTCTTGATGTCAATATTCTTTGACATCTCCAACTCTCGATACCCGAAACTCCAACAGGGAGTCGGATCAATGGTCCACATAACCCCTTGAGATGGATGGTTCTCCTGCTTTCGAGATTTGTGAGCCCTCTACTCCTTGCACTTTTAAAGATCATGCAAGTTTTCCTCGATCCAACGGTGGTCGGACCCTGCGCTCAAATCTAATGCCTGAGATCTATCCTCCAGATCTGCGTGCTCCTTTTGTCTTCATTCAGATCTAACGGCCATCAAAAATTCAGGATGAGATCCAACGATCACTGGCACTTCTCCTTCGAAGCATACTTTTTCCTTGTTTTTCCTTCGTTGCATACTCTAATCTTTCCATCAATGACAAGCTTACCTTTCCTGATAATAACCTACCAACAATCCTCTGCACTATCTCTTTTGAACTTATTGGGCTTGCTCTGCAGCGTCTTCCTAAAATACTTTTGGTGCCCCTCTGTTACATTCTTCCTGTACTCATGCCATCTTCATTGCTATACTTGCCATCAATGACAAGCATGCGCTACCTGTTAAACATTTGCCAACACATTACACAGGCCAAAGGGCATGACCAAAAACTCATAGTGACCCTCCTAAGTTTCAAAGGAAGTCTTGGGTATGTCAACTTCTTGGATATGTATCTGGTGGTAGCCAAAAAAAAAATCAAGTTTAGTGAAGTACTGAGCACCACTTATCTCATCCAAGAGATCATCAATGACAGGAATGGGGAACTTGTCCTTGATGATTAGCTTATTTAGGGCACGAAAGCTGGGACACATGCACCAAGTACCTTATTTCTTAAGTACCATGACCATAGGGGAAGAATAAGGGTTGGTACTGGGGAGGATAACACCCGCTTGGAGTAATTCCTGCACTATTTTTTCAATTTCATTCTTTTGGGAAAAGGGGTGATGATAAGGGAAAATATTGGGAGGAAGAGTACTAGGAACAAGGGGAATTGAATGGTCATGAACACCAGGAGAAGGAGGAATTCCCTGAGGGGTGGAAAAAATAGCTTGATGTTGGGAAAGGATAGCTTGGAGGTCATGATGCACAAAGGGTGTCTCAATGACTTGAATAGAATGAAGTTGATCAATGATACCAGAGTGGCCTTTATTGAGGATATTTTCCATACTATGGGAACTAATGAGCTCGGGAGAACCAACTGTGAGACCTAAGAACTGATACATTTTTCCTTCTTGTTGGAATTGCATGGTTAATTGTTTGAAATCCATCAGAATGGGATCCAAAGTGTGTAACCATTCAACACCTAGAACTATGTCACAACTTCCCATGTCAATGGAAAACATATGAGATTTCAGTTTATAATGTCCAATTTGAAGACATAAATTTTCCCAATGCCCACCACATTTCTTGGACCCTTCATTGGCTATCATGATTTGAAAATTATTGATAGCAGGAATATAGCAATTGGTTTCCCGAGCAATGTGACAATGAATAAAATTGTGGGTGTGATCGAAGAGGCTTCCTAGCTCCAGAAAACACTCAAAAATGAAAGTTCTTGGAATTGGATGAAACCAATTTCATTGCGACCAAATCATCATGTTGATTATTTCAATATATTTACTTCCTCAAACGGACATTGTATGCGAGAGTTATCACACTCTGATATTTTTCCCAAACAGGTAAAAGGTCAACATGTCAACACACAAAAATTCAATGTTGACGCTAGCATGACGTCATGTTGATGTAGCATTAAGACACATGGAAACATAGAAACAGGATGACTGGGAAGATGACACTGATCCAATCATATGTTGACAAGTGGCACATTATCGGGAAAATTAAACGGTGCCACGTGGCCCGGGCATGGGTTTCCACGTGGCACCCTATCATTTGATGGTTGGTCAAAATGTTTGGTGCTCATGGGATTCAACCCCATGACTTCTTGGTAGGATAAATGTGTTTGGGACAGGTCGGAATGCCATTGCGCCAAAGGTGAGCCTTGTTATTTCAAGCCCATTTAAAAATATATAAAGTGTTTTAAATGTGTAATGGAGGTGGAAGGGGGTTGGGGCCAAGCCCCAACCCATGGGTTTATGGATACATATAACCGCAACAAATACAAAGGCACTCCACTATACAGTTGAAATAGGCGTAGGCACCACTTCATAACCACCGACGCACTGTTTCTTAGGACTCAAGGCTACACCATATGTTTCAAGGCTATAACCACCTATTGGGCACACCGTTAGGGTGCGGTTCTATCCACTTAAACTATGTGACCTCTATTTGCGGGGATGAGGGCTAGCGCAAAACCATTAGGGGCTGGAGCTTGGCCTTTTTAATTCCATGTGACCCTAAATTGGAGTGTGCATCTAGACTCTTTGGGGTATTTTTTAATTTTGTGCACAGGTGGGTTATTTTCTTATAGTTTTGGCCAAGATCGGGCGTTTTTGGAGATTTCATGGCCATTTGGAGGGGAATTTGATCCCAAAAAGAGGCCATATCTTTGTGGGAAGTTGGGATTCCCCAATTTAGCCTAAAATATATATAGAGAAGGATTATTGATCTTGAGAGGGTACTGGATGCAGAGAATGTAAAGAAGAGTTCGAGTTTTTGGCCCATTTCTCATGTTTTGAGGGGCATTTTATCATGTTTTGAGAGGAATTTGTAGATTCATGTGTGCATTTGCACAAGGAGGTATTTCACAATGGATCAGAAGCATGTTTGTAACAACAAGGAGCCATTGTAAATATAACTTGCACATTTGAAGATCAATAAAGAGGTCCTCCACTTGGAAGCGGGACTAGAGACGTAGCCACATATTGATGAACTCTGTTATCAAGTTCTTGTTTTCCTTTTCTCTTTCTTATTTCTTTTCACTTCTCTTATTTGCAACATGGTTATTAATGGTTGAGATCTTCAATCCTTCATGAGTATCTAGTTAATGTCATTTTGTTAATAATTCCTTCCATTTTTTGGATTAACTATTTTGGTTGATTTGGAAGGATTAACAAGTGCATGATTGGATGCTCACAATATCCAAATATCGAAGAGGATAAGGATCATTGGCTGAATTCATTCCTGAGATAGAATGAGTTTTGAGGAAGAAAATAATGGCTTGAGAAGGAGAACTTTCTTCACGAACCAAGAAGCTCGAAGATGCACTTTTCTCCATGTCAGAAATGGTCAAAGTGTTATATGAGGATTTCTCAGAGAGAAAGAAACCAGTTATGGGAGACATTTTAATGCAGGGAAAAAATGAAGGGAAAGGAGAATATTCAAAGCCTCCTCCTACACCACCTTCACCACCATCTTCTCCTTCTTCTTCAAGTTCTACCTCAAATGCTAGTTCTCATTCTACAACATCTACCATACAAAAAAAAAAACATAAGCATAAGTCTAATATGCCTTTGTTAAAACTTGATGTTAATTTTGAGTTGTCTTTATATGATGGAGAACTAAATGCGGAAAATTTAGATAATTTGATAAGACAAATTGAAGTGTATTGTAGGTTACAGAAAATAATAGATGAGGAGACTATGATCTAGCTTTCTAGTCTCAATATGGGAGGAACCACCCTTGTGTGGTGGGAAAGAAGGAAAAAACAAGATCTTAATAAGTTTTGTAAGACTCTCTCTTCTTGTCTTAATTTTACATCCGCTTTGTGAAAGCAATTTTATCCTATATCTTACATGCAACAAGCTATTATATCATGGAAGAACTTTAGACAGTTAAAAGGACAAACTGTTCAAGGTTATACACATGAGTTTCAAAAAAGATATTTATTGTTGGGAATACCATTGGATACTCAAGAGACATTGCTTAATTATATAGGTCGTTTTCATAGTTATTTACTAAATACAATTGTTATGTTTAATTCAACTAGTTTAGACGAGGTGTGTGTGCAAGCGACTCATCTTGAATCTAGAGGCAAGAATGTAAATGTTGATTTTGTAAAACCATTTAAACCTACTAAAGGAAAGTTCAAAGGAAAGGGTAAGGAGAAGTTGAAAGGGAAGAAAACTAATAAATTGAAGAAGGAAAAACCTACATGCACTCATTGTAAGAAAGAAGGCCATAGTGGGGATCGTTGTTGGATCCTTCACCCAGAGTTGAAACCAACAAAGTTTAGAAATAAAGGGAATACAAAGATAACTAAAACAACTGAAATATATTTGGGGTTGGATTCGGGAGATGAGACAAAGGTCATAGTCATGGGAATCAAAGCTAAAAATTCTGAAGCTAGTACAAGTTCTTCAATTCAGTCTTTAAAAGTTGATAATGAAGTTGATGAGGTTAAATGAACATAAATGTTTCATATAAGAGTAATTTACAAACATACAAAAGTTGATACTCTATTTGATAGTGGCTCACAAGTAAATTTGATATCAGAGACAATTGTTAAAAAGTTGGGATTAATCACTCATAAGAAACCATATCCTTTAGGATGAACTCATAATGATAATCAATTGCAAGAGGATAGACAATGTGTCCTAAAGTTTGCTATCAATTCACAGTTTATAGATGGGGTTCAATTGGATGTGGTTCCACTAGATATATGTGGTATTGTTCTTGGAGTCCATATTTGTATGATTGAAAACAAATATTCTATCGTGAAGGCAATAAGTATGAATTAACTAAATATGGAAAAGATTATGTTGTAAGGCATCATCAGAAGAAATTAAATATTTTACTAATCAACTTAGGGAAAATGAAAAGGATTGTAAATTTTAGTAAGAGATATCTATTAATGGTTGTAAAAGCTAAAGACATTGTCTGAATTGATACTTTCAAAGATTGTGATACAAAGTTGAAAGATGATTTAGTTAGAATTGTTTCTGACTATGATGAGATATTTCAAGTGTAACATCCCCAGCCACCAATAGGCCGGGCAAGGCCACTACTCTGACACTTCACTTAGCTTTGATACCATTTTGTAACGTCCCTAGCCACCAACAGGGTAGGAAACACCACTACTCTGACACTTCACTTAAATCTGATACCATGTTGTAACCTACCCGACCACCCACGCCGAGGCATGCTACACGAGAGAACTCTTTCGTTCTCTCTGTGGAACATAATGTAACACACCCAACATCCAACTAAGCTATGCCACATAAATTTTTCGAACTGTCTGCGATTAAAGTATATGCACACAGAACTCTTGTGGAATATTACATATAAAACATAAACAAGAAAATACAATATGTAAATGCATGATTTCATACTGATATAACAACAAACATATACATGTAGCCTATGCAGGAAATACCCATAAATATACAGACAATTATAACCACACATCAGATAAACCCATAAAAATAACACGTAAATAATAATGCAACATGTAAATTTATCACACAATTGACACTTATCTTAGGAAGAATATCACCAACTGTGTGAAGAACTTCCATGAAACTCCTAGCTTTAGACCACACTGCTCATCGCTCTCAGTAGCGGGTCACCCTTGAGCTGCGACTAAACTCCACTCAGGTAAAGGGATTCCTAACCAGTCTAAAGGAACGTAGACAATGGGAAAGACTCTATTACAGTTGCCAACTCAAACTAATAGCCTATAGTACCTCATTCTCCACATGCCTATCCCACCCCAGGAAGGGTGCCCCTTCTCTGCTCCATAGTCCTTCGGCTACCCCACTTCCTTTCCGGGCATTAGCAACAGGCCAGACAGGAAGTCTCAGAGCCTTGTAGCTGCAGTTTAGCACCTTCAGGAAATCAATTCCCAACAATTCTCTCACCTAGAGAATTGCTCATGAGCCTGACAACCCGCCTCTTTAGTATCCCATGGGACTGGCAACCCACTTCTTCAGTCCAAATCCCAAGCTAACCAACTATACCAACAAGTATGGATATGGATACAGGTTCAGATACCATGATAGGAAGTATGGAGGATAGTTGACTGTGTGAGTGAATGGTCTTGGTATGGCTGAATGGTTGACTCAATGATGGAAGGAATGATGGATAGAATGATGGATGAATCCCCTAAAATGAACTAAGTCCCAACAATATGTATGCATGTCCCCAACTTGACACTTGTCATGTTGGGAGCTACTTTGGACCACTTGTCCCCAACTTTGGAACTCAGGATAAAATAATTATGCGTACTTTATACTTTAATAAATATTAATATAATATTCTTTTTTGGATTAACCTCCCTAGCTTAGCCCTTTTATTTAAATTTTAGCCATCCCTTTCCCTAACTAGTGGATTTTAGTCCCCCATACTCTTTTATCGTGGTCATTTTGTGCGCAACGATGTATTTTATATTAAATATGAGACATATACAAAAATAGGCACATTGGCCTTTAACATCTAGGCTCTCTGGCCTAATCGAAACATAAGCAACCTAGCTTGTAATAATAGGCTCACCATCCTATGAAACACATCATATACACAAAGGCTCCATGGCCTCAAAATCACACGCACTTAATTTGTTGCACGTGATATCTTGTAATGTGCACACTTTGTCATTTCACTATGCAGTACATGTGCCCACTATGCCATGGAAGGTGCATACAAAAATGATGTCAAACAACTCACCCTCTTAAGTACATTTGCATTTACATTTACAATTGGGTTCGGTCTATGGATATTACATCAAGTCCTGAAAGGATTACGTCTGAATGAGTCAACTTGAACATGAGATATAGTTGTAGTAGGATGTTCCTCTTCCCAACATTGGAATGTACAGGTTATCCGTGACATCCCAAAATAAAGTATTTTTGAAACTTAAATTTGTTGGAAAATTATTTTGTTTTTAGTAAATTCAAATTTGAATTTTTTTTTCCTTTTATGGCAATTCCGAATTTCAAATTTAATAATTGTAATTAATTATTATGACTATTGGGCAGAGATCTGATTTGACCCTACTAGCTATTTGACTATGACACTTGTATGAAAACATAATATTTTATATTGATTGTAGGAGGACAAATGGAACAACCATGATAAATTTAACCGACCATGACTCCATGAGTGGGGAACATGTTGGAGATACCTCTAGGCTGATTGATACAGGTGGCAAATCAGTGATTTGGCCATTGGAAGCCCCTGAAAATCAGGAATTTAAAAAGTTGTGAAAATTCCCAAGGGAGGGAAAAAGACCTAGGGAAATTGATAAATAGCATATGTGAGGAGGCAGGATGCTACCAAGTATGCTAGGAAAGGAGACTATTGATTTTTCCCTTGCTGTTATGAACACTACGGAGTGAGTGTGAGGCAAGAGAAATCTGTGGAAAGTGAAGGACATTGATGAGGAGGAGTTTTCCAAATTCGCCCTCATGGATTCATGGTCAGGCTAGGGGGTGAATCAGGCAAGTGTTTGGCTTCCTTATTCTACGGTTGGGAGGAACGTGGATGTTCCCTTTGTCTTCCCGCAAGCTAGTTCAGATATGTAAACCTTTCCCTACTCTATTCTTGGATGTTTTGTGTGTAACTGATATTATGCATTTAATTGTACAAAGTTGAAATAATTTTCCATGAATGACATCTAGTCGTGGTATGAAATTTACAATCACAGTCTAAATTCTAGAGTGGTCCCTCCCGAAATCTAGAATACTAGGCAGAATTATTTGTATACGATTAGAACTTAAGAGCTTATCCATCTACAGAATATGTTTTCGAAATGCTAGTTAGGATGATCTGTGTATTAATATGCTTGAAGAGAACCAATCTGTATAGGTATAGGTTTATTTCTATGACTGAGATATTAAACAAATCTAACTTTGAACAATCTAAGTTGAGTAAATTTGTACCTAAAAGAAACGTTTAGATGTATCACTAGAGTTAAAATTCAGAATAATGATGCCCCTTAACGAAGACTTCCTTTCTAATACAGTTAAGAATTGAAGAAAAATACGAGACAACAAGAATCTTATGGATCACCTGTGTATTTATATTTCATACCCATCTATATATACATTTGGAAAACTGTAACCGGAAGTAAACTATCTACATCAGAAAGGTTGATATGATATATGTCTTCTTCTTGTGTTATATGACTTTCAATGATTAATCGTATGCACCAACAACATGCAAATAAAATACTAGATGTGTAAAGAATGGCAAATTTTTGAAAGTTAAAGAAATCTAGAAAACCCCTTTTTTCTTATCAGACGCTAAAATCGAAAGTACAATCATGGGAATTGACATCTATCACAAGATTTTATGCATTCCATATTCCAAGAGCAATCTACCTTTTCCACAGTCAAAAGTCTGTGGAAAGTTAGAAATTGGCGTAAACCTTAAGGAGATCCGGGATGAATTTTCAGGAGTATTAGAATTTATTTATTTTTGGTAATCCAGTCTCACGGTCATGGGTCATACATTAAAACTATAGAAGCCTTGAATTCAAACAAAGCGGAATGATTACACTAGGAAAACTTAAGTTACTGCAGACATTTATATAGTACATGCATAACCACACAAACTTCAAGAGTCTATACGTATAACCACAACCACAAGACTTACTCTAAATGAAAACAATTTAATCAACAACTAACACTAGTAAAGATTGCATTAAAACCGATTCACTGTATATTCTACCTCTGCCACGTTTCCCAACCTAGAACGTGTCTGGAATATTGCTATGCAGAGACTAACAACAAATCTCGATAAAGAAATAAATTTACAACCCTCGTTTTAAAATTTTGTACATCTAATGATTTGGTATCAGTCCTATGCCAAGAACACCGGGGTTGTAACCCAACACCACCAGGTCTTTTCCAGATATTTCAATAGTTCTCTTAATAGACACCAGTTTACCTTTCTGAGAAGGACCCGATTTAGATCCAGCGCCTTATTCCACTTCGACCTCCAAAAGAAGCAAAGCATTCAGTTAGTCATGGAATATAGGTCTCACTGAGCTCAAATTCTTTCTTTTATCAAACATACAAGATAATAATTGGGTGTAATCTTTTACTTATCTTCGATTCACCATAGGTAGGCTTCCATCCTAAATATCAATTGCTGCTAGACCGAAAGGGGAGGAGTGAATGCGATCAAGATGATGGGTACCCTCACATCAAGCAGGGCCCATCATTAGTTACACTATCCAATATAAAGAGATGGGTTTACAAGCAATGCGCTTTCATAAAAGTACAAGAATTCCAACATCGAATCAATCAAACTTTAAACAAAAGGCATATTTCATATAGTTATATAGAGGAACATAAAAGTTGCAGAAAATATCTATATTAAACATGAGTTTCATAAGCCTATACATTGATAGTATGAGGATACCTATGATAAAAAAAAATACAGGAATCGGTTTAAAAGAAAAGAAAAATTTAATTTTAAACCACAGAGTAAGATGCATAACCTCCTCTTGATGGTTAAACCATGACCAAGACCATACAAAACTCGCAAACCATTGTCTGTGGAATGATATACGAATTTTAACCCGAGAGGTATCGCTAAATTTGGGTTCCACAGAAGGAGGTTATGAATGGTTACCCATTCTCCTCAGTGGGGTGATGGTTTTTAGTCAGGATAGGGTACATTCGAAAGAACTCATCAAGGTGGGTAGACATAGCTAGGATAAGGAAATGAAATTTAGTCGTTATACAAAGAATACCCAAGTACGACAGAGATCAATGTCAAAACCGACCATCTATCAGTTCGCTGACCACAGAAAAACTAAAATTCATTACAGTATGGCTTTCCCAAACAATGATACAACACAATGCAAGTGGTAATGATAAGCATAAAAGCACAATGCTTACGAATAACCCTTGGAATCCCCAAGGAGACAAGAGAACGAAAGGTGGGAGTGCGACAAGAAGAGTTATCTAACCGTACCGAGGAAAACCAGGATGCCTCTGTTCAGTTTCAGTAACGAGGAAGTAAATTAATAACAGTCAAATGTTACAGTGAAAGAACAAACCTTACCAGGAGGCTGGATGAAAGATATCACCTCCATCATGGAAGTTCCCTAGTTTCCTTTGACAACATCCGGAGTTGCAGAACCAAACCCTCTATGAATCTAATCGTTACCGAAATGAATTGTTGTAACCCAAACAAGAACCTTACCGTGTAGATTAAATGTTGTTGGTATGAAGGAAGGGTCAGCCATGTGAAGAAGGGAACTTGGCGCATCCACAATGGATGAAGGGTTAGGTGATAGCCTCGACTCTCACACACATCAGGGTCCATTAATGGCCTAGTCAGGGTTTAGCTCTCGAATGACTTGTTCCTGCCAATTCAATTAATGGGTTACGGATGAACGAAGCACCTGTGCATTTAAGGTAAGTATTAACCCTAACCAACACCAACCTTGTTAAGGTAATTTTAGTCAGAATTTCATATGGAACAGGTGGAGTCAACGAACAGCTAGCACGGACTATTGGTTTTCAAATAATCGTTACATCAATATTAAACTTGGAGTACTTACCCCAACCACTTCCTTATTAATTCAAATATTTCGCAGAGGGACATAACCTACCCTTTACGTTTATTCTTCTTACATGACTCCTTTGATCAAGAGGTGAAGGTTACGAATAGGTATTAGGGATATAAGTCCCAATTTCCTTCATAGTGGTAAGAGAAACTATATGGATGTATAATTTTTATATCGATATGATAGTAAACATAGTCTGTAGGACTATAGAAATAATGTTTCAAAGGTTAATTTTGGTAGAAAATTTAATCAACGTCAGATAGGACCCCTTTTTCTTTAATGACGAACCCATTCAAAGGTGAATGCATAAAGTAAGAATTTTTTTTTATTTGACAGTTTTGAGGTTTATTACATTATTATTTTTGGAAAATGCAGAGATAAAGAAACAGGTGCAAGATTTGGTTGAAAAGGGGTTCATCAGACCAAGTGCTTCTCCATGTGGGTCACCTATCATCATGGCTCCAAATAAAGATGGCACATGGAACATGTGCGTGGATTTTCGAGCCTTGAACAAAATCACAGTAAAAAATCGTTACCCTTTGCCTCGCATTCATGATTTATTAGACTAATTGAAACATGTGGTTTATTTTACTAAGTTAGATGTAAGAAGTGGTTACCAACATATTAGGGTTGTTAAACAAGATATATGGAAAACTACTTTTAAAACAAAACAGAGATTCCTTGAATGGTTAGTGATGCCATTTTTTCTTACTAATGCACCTGCTACTTTTATGCCGGTTATGAATTATGTATTCAGGCCATTGATTGATGATTTTGTAATATTCTACTTAGATCATATTCTTGTTTTCAGTAGGACCAGGGAAGAGCATGTCCAACATTTTAGGGAGATACTTTTAGTGTTGCAAAGAGAGAAACTTTTTGTAAAGTTGTCAAAATGTGAATTTGGAAAAACATTCGTTGTATATTTGGGTTACATTGTAGGGGTGGAGAGCATAAGATTGATCCCTCTAAATTTGAGGTCATTGTAAATTGGCCAAATCCTACAAATGTAACTAAAGTAAGAAGATTCATGGGGGAAACACAGTATTGGAGGAAGTTTATTGCAAACTTCACTCTGATTGCAACACCTTTACATTATCTGACAAGTGTGAAAAGAGGATTCCAGTGGGGAAGAAGCCAATAGAAGGCTTTCAATACTTTCACAGTAAATATTAGTACAACTCTTGTTATGGCATTGCCAGATCTCCAACAGTCTTTTGAAATCGAAACTGATGCAAGTGACTATGCCATGGTGGAAGTGTTGATGCAGCATAGAAAACTCATACACTATCATTATGAGACCTTCACTACAACAATAATTAACTATCCAACCTATGATAAAAAATTGTATGCTCTAGTACAAAGTGTTAAAAAGTTGAAACATTACTTAATGGGAAAATAAACAATAATACATATTGATCATCAACCATTACAGTATCTAGAATCACAAACTAAGCTACAACAATTAAGTCATTTTAGATGGATGGAGTTTTTGCAGTAATTTCATTTGGTCATCATATATAAAAAAGACATTCATAATAAAGTTGTTGATATGTTATCTAGGCCTCCTAGTACAGTTGCTACAATCCTTAAGCACAATTCAATCACTCATGAAAGTTACATTGAACAATATGTTGAGTTCAATGATTTTAAGGAAGTCTATGCAACTTTAGGTCATGGTAAAAGAGAAAAAGAATTGAATTATCATATTAAAGACAAACTATTGTATCATTTGGGCAAATTATGTATTCCAGAAAGTGAAAGAGACCATGTAATCAGGGAGAAACATACTTTTCTTATAGCGGGACATTTTGGTGTAGACAAAACAGTTGCTCAATTACAAAGATTTTTTTATTGGCCTCGAATGCATGAAAATGTGTCTAATTATGTAAAAGGATGCATTATGTGTGCAATAAGAAAACCCAGTAAAAAAAATCTAGGATTGTACACTCCACTTCCTATTCCTTCTAGACCATGAGAAAGTGTAACTATGGATTGTGTGGGGGGATTTACTATGTCTAGAAAAGGTCATGATTACGTGTATGTATTTGTGGATAGGTTCAACAAGATGTGTGTTCTAATTCCTTATAAAAATCAAGTCATAGCTGAAAAAACAACTCAAATGTTCTTTGAAAATGTATGGGTTCATTTTGGGCTACCTACTTCTATTTTATCTGATCGAGACTCGAGGTTCTTGGGGAAATTTTGGTCAAGATTGTGGGAACTTATGGAAACCAATATAAATAAGAGCACAACATTTCATCCACATACGAACGTGCATACAAAGGTGGTGAAACATATTAAGCTTTGGGATGAACATTTGTGTTATGTACAACATGCGTATAATCGAGCCAAGCATTATTCTACTTAGAGATCTCCATTTGAAGCATGTTTGGGGTAGTTTCCAAAGTATCCCATGGATTTCTTTTTTGGGAAAGACATTGCAACAGAGGCACACAGTGATGTGGACATGGCTATAAAGTTCATTGAACGGATCTAGTTGATTCATTAGGTGGTATAGGAACAACTGGAGAAAAGCCAAGGCAAGTACAAGGCGAGACATGATATACATCGAGTTGATCATCAGTTCAAAGAAAGAGATCAAGTCTGGTTATACATCAACAAGGAAAGGATGCAAGGAGAAGGTACAAATCTTAAACCAATTCATTATGGTCCTTTCAAAATTTTAGATAAGATTGGTACTAATGCTTTCCGGTTAGAATTGCCTCCATATATGCAAATTTATTCAGTTGTAAATGTGAAAAACTTGAGATTGTATGAGACTCCTATGATCGAGGATCAAGGAGAGAATTTTCATATTCCTACCATAGAATATTTTTCTTCTGAATATATGAATGAGTTGTAGGAAGACACCATTTTGGACAAAAGAGTTTGTACTTCTCGCAGAGGCGATCTGGAGTATCTTCGAGTGGGATTGAAGAGCACAAATCCAAGTTAGGCCAAGTGGATGGAGACTAGAAATGTGAGGACATAGTATCCTTACTTATTTACCAACTAATCCCACAGTGTTTGAGTTCCAAAATCTTCCAAGTGGGGAGGAATAATCCAAGAGGTTCCCCAGGTCTAGAAAATGATCAAAAATGAAAGTTCTTGGAATTGGATGAAACCAATTCCATTTTTACCATCACATCATGTTGATTTTGTCCATATATTTACTTCCTCAAATGGACACCGTATGCGAGATTTATTGCACTCTGATAATTTTCCCAAACATGGAAAATGTCAACAAGCAAAAAGTCAATGCTAACATCAGCATGACATCATGTTGATGTCATCATGCTGATGTAGCATTGAGACACGTGGTAGCACAACAATAGGATGACTGGGCATATGATAGTGATCAAATCATATGTTGACTAGTGGCACATTCTCAAGCAAATTAAATGGTGCCACGTGGCCCAAGCATGGGCTGCCATGTGGCACCCTATCATTTGATGATTGGTCAAAATTTTTGGAGCTCATGGGATTCAACCACATGACTTCTTGGTAGGAGAAATGTTTTTGGGATAGGTTGGAATGTCATTGCGCCAAAGGTGGGGCTTGTTATTACAATCCCATTTAAAAATATATGAAGTGTTTTAAATGTGTAATGGAGGTGAAAGGGGGTTGGGGCCAAGGCCCAACCCTCAAGTTTATGGATACATATAGCTGCAACCAATATGGATTCACTCCACTATATGCTTCAAAATGGTGTATGCACCACTGCATAACCATCGACGGACTCTTTATTAGGACTCAAGGCTACACCATATGTTTCAGGGCTATAACCACCTGTTGGGCGCACTGTTAGGATGTGATTCTATCTACTTGAACCATTTGACCTCTATTTGTAGGGCTAAGGGAAAATTCACAACCCTCAGGGGATGGCACTTGGCCTTTTTAATTCCATGTGACCCTAAATTGGAGCACATGCCCAGGCCCTTTGGGATATTTTTTATTTTTGTACACAGCTGGGTTATTTGCCTATAGTTTTGGCCCAGATTAGGTGTTTTTGGAGATTTCTTGGTCATTTGGAGGGGCATTTGATCCCAAAAAGAGGCCAGACCTTTGTGGGAAGTTGGGCTTTCCCAAATAAGCCTAAAGCCTATATAAACCAATATTATTGAGCTTGAGAAAGTACTATATGTAGGGAATGTAAAGAAGAGTCAGAGTTTTTGGCCCATTTCTCATGTCTGGAGGGGCATTTTTTCATGGTTTGAGAGGAGTTTGCAGAGGCATGTGTGCATATGCACAAGGAGGTCTTGTATAGTAGATCAAAAGTGTGTTTGTAAAAACAAGGATCCATTGTAAAGAGAACTTGAGAATTTCAAGATCAATAAAGAGGTCCTCCAATTGGAAGCTAGCCTAGAGACGTAGCCACATATTGGTGAACTCTGTTATCAAGTTCTTGTTGTCTTTGTCTCCTTCTTATTTCTGTTCACTTCTCTTATTTGCAACATGGTTATTAATGGATGAACTATTTAATCATTCATGAGTATCTAATTAATGTCAATTTGTTAATAATTCCTTCCATTTTTAGATTAGGGTACTACCATTATCAACAAGGATGATGACCTTCCTATACTTAATGTATGCAATTATATTGAGCATTTGTGGGGTTGAAAAGACAGTGAGGGAATGCAAGGAAATAAGTAGGTCAACTTCAGGTGGGTCATCAGGCTCCTAGGTGGCATCAGGAAGGAAGGGTTCTTCAACAAGGGGAACTATCACATCCTCTTCAGGAACATCTTCGGAAATGGCCATAAATAGTTTTTTTTCCTTACACTTGTGCCCATAAAATATTTTTCATCACAATTATAGCAAACACCCTTTAGTTGGAATTCAACCATTTCATCGCTAGTGAGTTTTTGGACCTTAAGGGGAGTCACAGGGGGGTTAGGATTAGTGGGTCGAGGGTAAGGAATAAAATGGGGTTTTTTGTTCTAGAAAAAAAAAACTTGTTGGGCCTTTTTACCACATTGATTAGCTTCCAACCAAGTTGGATGGTGGGTAATGAGAACTTGGGATCATATTTCATCCTTGAGACCACTGATAAAGCATTCACGAAATAACACATATGACATGCCCTCTATTCGAAAGGCCAAATGCTCAAAAGCAATGATGAAGTCTTCCACTGTGCCTAACTGTTTCAACTTGGTCAAACGACTAAGATAGTGGGTATCAGTATCAAAGCGAGCATAGAGCTCAACAACAAACTGGGTCCAAGAAATATACCCCTGACATGATTTGTTGCTCTATTGCCACCATTGCCAGTGTTTAGGATCTAGATAGAGGACAAAATAGAGAAGTTTGGCCAACTCGTCAGTAATACCATGCAGAGAAAAATAATGCTCCATTTGAGTGACCTAGTCTGTAGGATCAGATCCATCAAATTTATTAACCTCTACATGGGGAAGACGAGGTTCATGATGAAAGGAGTTGGAGTGAAAATGCGAAGGCTAAGAGGAATCAACAATATCTGGTTGGTCTGATGAGGAAGGACATCTAGGGAAGTTCAACAATTGATTGAAAGAATACCTGAGGGAGGTCAATTGGGTTGTGAGGTTGGCTTCAATGTTGTTAAATTTGTTCTCTAATTTTTTCAATGCGAGAATGGGTAGAATCCATCTAAGATGTGATATGTGTGATGGAGACATGGGATTGATTGATGGAATTTTGGAGTTCTTGGTTGCGAGTGGTGGCCATTTGGAGAGGGGAAGTGTGGGTAAGGAAAAAATGGGTGGGTGGGACCAAAAAAAAAATGGGCTTACAAGTGGTAGGTACCATGACAATCAATGCTTGGAGGGAAATATAATGGAATATGTGGGAAAATAGGGAAACTAGGAAAGGATCAGTTACACTGAAACAAAAAGGATTAAAACTGAAGGGTATGATTGCGATCATAAAGAAAAGGGGAATGCAATGGAATAAGTTCCAAATAATTGTGCTGGTGGGACCACTATACTCTAGTCTGAAGAGTACTATAGTGACAAAATGCCCAAATGCTTAACAGGAAGAAATATGTAGTAATTTTGCAACCACAATGCATAAGACATTGTTGTCTGACAACAGATCTTATTGGTTATATTTATGTTTCCTTCCCAAGGGTTAGGTTACTCAAGGTTTCTACAAACAAGGGTTTTCCATGTGTTATATCTCTCTAATATACGTGCGGGATCAAACAGTAGTACTCGAACCAATATCTCAGGGCACCAACTGAGGACGCTAGACCATACCCTTAGCCATACAACCCGACTACCCAGGTACTAGAGAGTATCTTCTTGAGTGTTGTTCTCGGTGGCACTATAACTGTGAGGCGGTCGATCAGTTTATCTATGGAGGGATTTAGGAGATCTAGGTTGATATGTATACAAGTGTTTTCTAATGCGCTACCACTAGAAGGGATACCAATAGGAGTTACAAGGGTGGCCAATAGATGTGCGCTTAAGTACCACTTGTATTTCCTACATGTATGAATCCTCAACCACGGGTTTATGCATGCAATGATAGATCTTTGTAGCTTAAAGACGTTGGAATATGTTTGTACCCTGAAAACAAATTTAACCCACAATTGTTTGTCAAGGAAGGTGCTTTAATACAACTTGTAATATTCCAGATATAAAGTAGTATGAAGAACATAAATAATTATCTAGAAATGGCAAATAAACAATGATATAACTAGAACAACACCATAATAATACCAAAATAATACTAGAATAACACCATAAAGAGCACTTTGATTACTAAGAGCAATGTTCACTTGCCTGTTCGAGGGAGACACCTCCAACAGAGTAGAGCTCTATTCCAATAATATCCAAGACAAAACTTCTCATACCCTCTATTCCTATTTATACTAAATCTATCTATCCAAAAGAACAATCTAGTGGAAGATCCTTCTAGAAGCGTAAGCTTCTATTAGGTCTTCTTACATTTGACTTATTCCTCCTTATTGCTAGGCCTTATTAATATTTACCTTTATTACATGGAAATATATTATTCTACCCACATGAGGGGTTAGGTAGGTTATGTCCCTAATATAAATACTTTAGTCTCATAGCTATGATCGTTTCCACATTCTATACATATAGTACACAAAGAAATGGGTCTAAACTCCTCAAAGGAAGAAGGATCATTGAACTTGGGAATAAGGTCTATGAATGTACCATTGAAAGAAAAAATGATCTTCCCATATTTCCTAGGCTCTTCTATAACCCTCAATATATCCTCATCAATAATCTTAATAAAACCAAAGAGAAACTCCATACTTGATTCATTAGGACCTGAACTATTGTTCTTTTGCAGTGAATGTAACATGTTTGTAACTCCTCTTTAGATCCTTCCTCCAACATTCTTACATTATCTTAATAATTGACAAAGTTGGGGAAAAATGTAGTCATTTAAACCACTTCTACTATAGTATCATTTCTATCAACTTTAAAAATCTCATTAAAATGATCTACACCTACTCTTGCAATGTCATCAAAGTTGGAAACCATATACCCATCACTCTTATTTACTTTCCATATGGTATTTACATTCTTCCAATGAATTGCATACTAATGAAATAAATATGTATTTTCATCACCTTTGTCTAACCAAAGGGCTATACTTTTTAACCTCCAAGTTTTGTATTTATCTACTAGAATCTTCCTTTTCCTTTTCTCTAAATGGTGAACCTACAATTATAATCCTCATTGCGATACATAGCCATCTCTCGATTGTATGAAACTTCTAAGTTTACCTCTAGAGACAGAATCTTATTCTCATCCATTATCTTTTTCTCATCAACCGAATTCAATTACTCCTTCTTTTAAGATTATTTAAATTTTATTTGAACTATAAAACTAATTAAAAATTGGATGAACCACTTTTCCTTATTGATTTGAACAAAATCTTCCTCCTCCAACCATTTAGAGTTAAATTTAAATGGACTTCAATGGTTTCTCCCTATTGATGCCATTTCAAGGAAAATAGAGAAGAGATCAGAATCTCCCCTTGATCCAACACATTTCCTTACCCTCATGTGGTCATTAATTAGATATTCTAACATAAAGAATCTATCCAATCTTGTTGAAAATCCATCCTCTCCCAACATCTTGTTCCTCTGAGTAGGTATTATATTATTAGGCTTAATATCATAAAGACCCATATTCTCCAATCACCTCATGAAGAAGTCAAATAAAGGATAAGCTTGGGCTAAGGGACCATGCATTTCATCTCTACGAATATAAACGTTAATATCACCCCCCATAATGACATTATCTTACCTAATAGACTCTATATTGAAATTTTCACCCAATAACTTACTCTATCAGAACAAGGCCCATAAATATTCAAAACAATGACTTACTTATCTAGATCATGGGAGAAAAAATTTACTCCCAATCCTAAATCAAAATACAAAAAGTTAGAATAGGATAAAACCCTATCCCTCCATACAATTTTTAGACCGTCTTATATCCCTCTAGTATCTACATAAATGAATCTTATCCACCAAAAATTTTCCCTAGTTAAAAAATAAGCTTACCCCCTTTCACCGAATGACTCTTGAAGTAACATAATATAAGGGTTTTCAGACTCAATAAATCTCTTTATGGATTTTTTTTTTAATGCAGATGACCAAACCTATACAATTGAAGGAAAGATAAATCATGAGGCACCCCTTTCCAGGGAAATATTTTCTCTATGAGCTACCAAAATAAAATGTTGCTAAAAAATTCATTAAGTGCCTTTATTTGAGTAATGAAAATGTCACATTTTACCTCTACCAAAATCTGTTTTACCTTTTCCTTCAAAACAACCTAAATATATTTCCATCCCCCATTAACATCACCTGCAACCTCTTTCCTAGACCTCAGATTATATCTAGTACCTCCCATAATAGAGTCCTTCCTACTAAGGTTATGAGCCTCATAACTATCTTCAGTTCAACCAGAATCATTATAAACTCTCTCTACAAAACCTAACCCTCCCCCAAGAGGACATGCACCAACCTTCATCATATATTTTCTTACCCCCACCAAACCACTCAATGACAAAGACTTGCCCTTCAACGATCCCAACATAATTCACAATCCCCTTTTTTCTAGAAACAAAAGAATGAAATTGCAAATTTAATGGGGATAGATCTTTAATGGACTTACCAATTTCCATCTAAAGTATATCCTTGTCAATATGAATATGCATTGTTGATCAATCAATCTTTGGAAACAACTAAGAGCCATCATGATCTTCCATCACAAAATTTCCATGCTTCACAATAATCTACTCTCTGCCCCTTACTCTCTAAACTATGCACATCATTTTAAACCTCCAAAGCGTTTGTCTTATGAAAACATTCATCTAATTTTGAAATTGTAGATGTTGAATAAGCAATTTCCCGACCAGCCACTTGTCCCTTTTGAATCCAATTTTTTTTCTTAAAAGTAAAATCATTGTCTTGATCTATGTGTACATATTTATGACACCTAATGCACTTAAAAAAGAACCCTTGAGTAGTTTAGAGGTTACAAACATGTGTGGGATCCTTTCTACAAAGGCAATTTAGCTACAATTCCTTCTCTTAAATAGATTCCTAAAACAATTTGAGCTACAAACATTATTCCTATATCTAGAAAAATCATGTCCAGTTCTAAAACAAATCCTCAAGGAATTATCAATCGCCTTAAAAATATCCAGTGACCATAAGTTCAGAGGTAAGCAAGGGAAATTTGCTAAAATAAGAGTAATATTAGACCTTTCAAAGAAAAAGTAAAACAAAGGAGTCCATTGTTTGAACACAAGTGTAATTGGGTCCCATTTTCAATGAATGACCATAACCTTCCTCAAATTGTTCTGAAATCATTTGAATAGAAGCACCAACCAACCTTCTAATTAAATTAAGAATTTTTTAATGTACCTTAAGTGGGGAGTCTATTCATCCTTTAACCACACCGTCCAACAGGCCTCTCCCACCTTTCAACCATGGAATAAATTGATAAGTGCTTGGGAGGCCATCTCAACACTTTGTGCATTAATATCTTCATCTAGAACTAATTTGACAAGGGAAATATTCTTGTTTATACAATTCTTTTGTTTTCTTCTAGTTGATTCATTATCACTTCCACTACCACTCACCTTCATATATAAATTGGACTCCCATCTACCAATATCACTACTCATCATCAAAGTCTCCAATTTTAATAATCATCCAACCTTTTGTCAATTTGTGTTACATCATCCCTTCTCTCCATTATCTTAGGATCCTTCACCTTATTATTCCTCTAATCCACCAAATCTAACATTGTTGCCTCTTTTTCCATCGAAGTAAAATTAACCAAGCTTATACCATTGTTTGGATGATCCATCTCTATAAAATTTAAGTCCAACCTATTGTGTAGACCTTCACATCTCTATGAAACATCCAACCCAACACCTAAAATATGCCGAAAATAAACTTTACCAAATGTTAAATCAACATCTTGAATCCTTTCTACATATACTAATAGGGATTTACCTCTTTGCATATATGATTTTGAAACTCTAACCTCATATCCATTACCATGAATTGCTAAAACCTTCCATTGCAATCTAACATTAGGAACCTTTCCATCTAGCACCTTACCTCATGAAATCCAAGACTTTGTAAATGTTTGTCTATCTCTAGCACACAATAGAGAACCCAACCCAAAATCAATGAGTATATCTTTAAGAGTAAATTCCCCATACCACCCTTCAATATGAATGTCCTCTTATCCAATTGGATTCCATCTTTCCCTAAACAATATTGACACCCTACCTTAAAAACTCTAATATGATATAACAACTCTCGCACATCCCTATCACCCACTATATCAACCAAACCCAAGGTTTATTTATGATCAAGACTATTCACTTGACAATTTACACCACCAAAACCAATCTTATGAACTAAATCCCATACCTGATCCTTTGTTATCGACCTTCTAACTTGATAAAAAGGGCCTTGAAAACCCCACATTTCCTCCCAATGACCTTTCATCAACAAATGGAGGATTATATTTATTTCGAGACATGAACATTTATCTCTCATCTCATGGATGTTCAGAACAATCCAAAGCATCCTCGTACTGATCCATAGAAAAAATCATATCTATAAACCCTAGACCAAGAGAGAAACCCTAGTTCCCCAGCCACAATCCGCTTGTAAGTTATGCTAACTAAAAGTTAAAAGCTATATGTGAAATGGATACTTTGTATTAGAATACAAGTTATAAATTTATAGGAATATAATGAATATTTACAAGTGTCTTATAATGAGAATGAAAAACTACTAATTCAATAAAATAGCCATAAAATATTAAAAAAAAAACAAGTACAAAACAATGAAAAACCTATAAACCTTTCTTATCAAGATCTCTTATTTGAAATTCACAACACTTAATCACTTAAGCTAACACATTAAACTTAAATAAAATTTATAATGGATATTTAACACAAATAATTAAACATATTTTGTCCATGTTATTATAACTTTAAGTTAAAAAATTAATTTAAATTGAACGAGTTAAATAAATCTATTCCATACGACAATACAATGATAAAAATAGTAAATATTGTACTGCTATGGATTGTACTCCAATAGAGAGGTCTTTTGGGAGGCTATCAAGAGTGAAGGTATTTTCAAAGAGCAAAATTTAATCTTGGGGGGTGATCTCAACTTCAGTACCTCATTCAGAGAGGTCTAGGGTGAACATGCTAGAGTAGATCCCTTACATCCATACTTTAGTAAGATGCTACAAGAAGAAGGGATGGTGGATGTTGAACCTTTAAAACCGTTTCCTACTTGGAGAAATGGTAGATGAGGACAGGAGCTTATTTCGAAAAGGCTATATCGATTTCTGATTTTTGAGGACCTTGCGACCACAAGATTTAGATACAGATTTGTAGTGTGTAATCTAAGGATTTATGATCATATTCCAGTAATCCTACACTTGTAAAAAGATAATAGAGAGGTCAGTTTCCCCTTGATGATAAGTTGGGAAAAAAAGAAAAAGCTAAAAGCAAAGGAAAAATTGGCTAAGCTAGAATTAGAGTTAGATATAAGTTAATCAAATCATCCTGGTGGATTTGAAGAGGTATAAAAAGGGATGATTGTTTCAAAAGAACAAATAAAAATGGTTCTTTTGAGACAACAAGAGGAAACCTGGAGGCAGAAGAGTAGACTGAATTGTCTAGATTCAGGTGATAGAAACACTAAATTTTTTCATCCCTATGATAAATCTAGGAAACAGATCAATACTATATGGGAGATGTCCAAGGATGATGGGACAATGATATCTAGCAATCAATATCTACAAAAGGAATCAATTGGATTATTTCGAAATATTTTCTTGGCCCACCCTAATCTTTCCATTACTATTCAACTTTCAATCTTAAGAAATTATCCAAATATGTTCAAAGAAGAAGATAGTCAAAGACTTACCTTACTTATAACCTGATCAAAATTTTTGTCAATTATCAAAGGAATTAAAACTTCAAAATGTCTTGGGTTAGATGGAGGGATTGTAGAGTTTTTCTTGGATTTTTTTGACATTCTAGTTGATGAATTAGTGGATATGGTTGAAGAATCAAGAAAGAAAGGCAGGGTTCCAAGAGAATTGAATGAAAATTTCTTTCTCTGATTCCAAAGAGTGAGAATCCAGGTAATTTTGGGGATTATAGACCTATTTCTCTTTGAAACTTGATGTACAAAATCATTAGAAAAATTATTTCCAACATAATTAAATCTTCTCTGTCACATGGTATCTCAAAGGAACAATTTGGATTTCTTGAGGGCATGCAAATCACTAATGCTATTGGCATAGTTCAAGAAGCTTTGCATGGTATTAAGGTTAAAAATCTTAAATCTATGGTACTTAAACTATACTTGATAAAGGCATATGATAGAGTTGACTGGTGTTTCTTAAGACTTGTGTTGTTACAGGTGGGAATGAGTTTAGAAGCAACTGATTGGATCATGGGGTGTGTAACCTCTGCAAACTTTGTTGTTTTGATTAATGGAAAGCCTACAATTTTTTTTAAAATCTCAAGGGAATTAAGAAAAGGGTGCCCATTATCCCCTTTACTCTTTCTTCTGATGGTGGAAGGCTTAAGCAGAGCTATAAAGGAGTAGGTCAGAGATAAGAACATAGTTCAGGTATTCCTGTGGCCAAAGGGATTTTCATTACTCATCTAATGTTTGTTGATGATATTATTCTAGTTGGAGATGACAATATTGTTGAGTGGAATTTGTATAAGGATCTCTTAGAAATATTCAGTAAAAAAAATGGTATGGCCTTTAGTCCACATAAATCAATGTTTCTTGAATATGGATGGACATAAGAGGATTTGGCTTCTTTGAAGGAGATTCTTCCTTTTGATGTAAAATCAGTAGACCTAGGTTTCAAGTATCTTGGTTTTTTTCTCAACACTAATTGTTATAATAAGGATGATTGGTATTATCTGGTGAGAAAGTTTGAGAAAATGATTGCAAATTGGAGCCTAAGATGGTTAAGATTAGGGGGAAGGATGACACTTGTTAAAGTTGTGCTGGAATGTATACCTGTATATTGGTTTTCCCTGGCCAAGATTCCAAAAAGTATACTCAATATTATCAGAAGAAGAATGTTTAGTTTTATGTGGTCCGGAAAAAATGTAAAAGAAGGGATTCATTTGATAAGCTGGGAAAAGAGAGATAAACCTAAAAAGTTGGGGGGGTGGGGTATACAAATTATCTATACTTTTGGAAAATCCCTTTGTTACACATTATTTTTGTCACCCCAGTGATCCATTGACAACATGTGTTCATGTTCCCAAAAAGAGTCTTTCTTCATGAGGAAAGTGACTGACTTTCTCTTCTAAAAAATCCTATTAAGGAAGGTTTTCACAAGCTACATTATACACATGGTGTGATGATGCCTGATCATTTCCCTCTTCCTTGAAGTTGGCCTGCGATGTATCCACAACCTACTCTATATATAGGGTGTGACGATGTCAAAAGAGTAGGAAAAGGTCAAGTTTCACGAAAGTTCTAAAAGGGGATATTCTAGAAGATGAGGTAGTGTGCGAATGGTTTGGATCTTACTCGCTTCTCTAATTTGGTGGGATCATTCTATACTCTTCAACCATCTCTCTTTCCCCTATATAAAGAGGGATGTCTCATGGAAAAGGGTAAGGTTGATTCAAGAAAAATTAATGTTGAATAGGCTAAGAATTGGATGAGGAATTCGACTTCAATTCCTACTTGAGAGCTTCATTTCAGTTCATCAAGTCATTGTGGATCTTCTTCATTCAAGGTTGGAGCAAGTTTGTGTGTTGGAGCAAAGGGTCATCGAAAGGGGACCTTATGACATCAAGGCTTTGCTTGTAATCTCCAATTTCACTTTAATATAATACAATGTTATGTTTCTTTACCATAAAACTTGTCTTGTTTTATTGCATGACTCATTGATCACATGCATAATTTCTTGTTGAGTATGTTGGATTTAGTTCACTTTGGTTGACTTGTGTTCCCTTGCAGATTCAATATCAAGGGAGCACCAGAGTGGAGCTAGGATGACAATGGCAAGAGGAAGCGATATTTAAATGATATGTTGTCTATCTCTTGCTTACTAGTAAACTCAATAGTTAGAGCTTAGGGAAAGCGTCATATTATGTTTTGTTTTGTTCTAGATCCAGGTGGATTTAGGTAGATCTGTTTATTTCTGCACTTACCGATTAATCCCACAACACCCTTGTAGCAAAACGTTGATGGAGGTTTCTCATGGTACCTGGGCTTTGGCATGAGATAATTGTTAATAAATATCTTATGAAGAAGTCTTTGGTTGATTGGATTAGGCAAGGAAGCAGAAAGTGGATTGGGGGTTCTAATATTTGTAGGGAACTTACATTGTATTTAACTATTTTAAATGAGTGGCTGGTCTAGAATTCGAGAAATGGGAGGGATATCCGAAATGGTATTGATCCCATGGTTGGGTCTCATACCTATTATCAAATCTCAAGGAATCTCGTCTTAACACTAAAGGATCTACGATTAAAATTTCTGGCACAAGTAGGAACTGTGGATTTGGAAAATTCTAGACATACAGGTTGGAAAAAGGCCGAGGTTTTAAGAGTGGAAGGAGATACAAAAGATGAATGGAATAACTATGTTAAAGGATTAGTTAGTTCAAGTATTGAACTAAATAATGACAAAGACTTACTAATATGGTCTTGAGATACCAAAAGTGGACAAGTAAGTGCAAATAAATCTTATGAAGTTCAAATGTTGAAGGATGTAGTGACTGAACCTTCTTTCTTGCTATCTTTAAAGATAGGCCCCTGAATAGGGGCAGAGATTGTTCTAGTATTCTACAGGATCCAAGAGAAACAAAAGTAGGACATACCACTAAGGATAGAAGACTTGATAGATGACCTTTACTTCTCTGGGATCGGGCTGTGGGTTTCTTTGATGGGGCTTCACAAGATAGGGGTGAGAAATGTGGAGTAGGAGTTGTATTAAAATGTCTAGTTATGGGTACTTATAGAATCAAAATGAATTGTGGCAGTAAGACGAATACTAAGGATGAACTTTTAGCAATGTGGTGTATATTATTCTTTGCTCATTACAAAAAGGTAACATGATTGCAACTGGTACGTGACTGAAAAGTGATTATTGATTGGTTTACTAATGCAAATAATCATGTCTTATATTATGCAGCGGTTACTAAAGGACAAACCTAACTTTTTGAGAGATTAGACATTATATAACTATATAGTAGCTTGAAGAAGAAGCTATTATTTTGGACTGAACTATGAACTATGAAGATGTAAGATTTTGTGGAGACTATATTTTGTTATGATATGATGTAAACAATTACTATTATGCAAAATCAAATGATTGAGAGATCTGAATTTTTGACAGTAAGAGATCAGTTATATTATCTAATATAAATCATTTTTCCTATAACAAAAAAAAATAGCTAATATTATGAAAAAGTTGTATCTTTGAACTATGATTTCCTTTCCCATTTTTACATGCTTGACAAAAATTACAAATCCCATTTATAGAGTGGAGTAAATTTCTATAACTAAATATTTTAGTAAGTGAACTTATAAATTGATGTAATTAAAACTAAAGCTATTTGATTAAGAACACATTCCAAAATTTCTTAAAATATTCTACATTTTTATTCTGTAGTATACTAACCCCGTAGGTGCAATTCTTTGGGGTTCCATCATTGGGGAATTATGTTTTGTGGCATCTATTAATTTCAGTTCTCGTTTTTCAGGCATCTATTATGTTTAGCCGTATCGAATATCTTTTTACTTTAAGGACAAAAGAGCTTTAAAATCCCTTTTGGATAAAATTTAGTTCACTAAGAGCTAGTTTGTTCGGAACACATTCCAAAAAGTTTATAAAATATTTTACATTTTCTAACCTCATAGGTTTATATCTCCCCATTAAAGATGGAATTCGAAAAATTGTATTATCTGTTTTAACATTTTTACTAAGAATATCAGTCAGAAGTGTTTTTTAATAAAAATAATAACGATTACTTGCAATTGTATTTGACGAGTAAATTGATCGAACAAATTTTCCGTCAAATTCTGTCCGTGCTCCAAATAATTTGAATTTCAATCATTATGAAATTATGGTGTGTGCCATCTATTAATTTCAGTTCTGATCCTTCCCTTGGAATTCCAAAAAAATATGTTTAGCCGTATCGAATATCTTTTACTCAAAGAGAACCTAATAGTACCCCCCGTAATAAAATTTTCTTCACTTCGTCCGCGAATATTTTATAGTACCCCCTTAATAAAATTTTCTTCACTTCGTCCGCGAATATTTTTAAGTTCGGAATATTATTTAAAGATGATCAAGACAAAATTTCCATGGGAACTTCAGTATTGCCTTGGGGTTACTTTTGTAATTTCACCTGGTGTCTGCCCCTTATCAAATGTTATGGAAATTGCAAATGTCTTTTTAGCCGTGAGGAATTTCTTTTACTTTAATGCCCCAAAAAAAGGATTATGCTCCCTTAATAAGATCTCGAACCGTTTTTATTTAATATTATTTACAAAAGCAGAACGAGTCTTTCATGGGAATTTTCAGCATCGCATCGTACATTTGAGAATAAAGCAGAAAATCCATAATTGATGGGGCTGTTACGTCCTTTGGATACTACAGCGCTGACTGATGCATCCAAAATTGCAACTGGGACCTCCAAGAATGCTACGAAACAAATTAATAGCACAACATCTGAGTTGTCAAGGGAAATGAAGAATGTTAGAGAGTGGAAATTTGTGGAAGGTGAAATCAAACTGGAATATTCTTGGTTTCTTAAAGATAAGCAATGAGACAATGGAGAACATCTATATTTGTATGGTGCAGAGTTTGAACATGTGCAAGGAAATTATCAAGGAATTGTCTTGTTATGAGATATATGTTTGGAGATATTGTTTATGCACTAGTCAAACAAGGAAGGACTTATATCAAGATTAGATATTGTTTGAAATTAAGCAATTATAACAAAGATAAGTGTTTTACATAATTATGTGCATCCATCATTGATGACAGTGAGAAAGGAAATGTAAGTTTTTTTATTTTTATTTTTGTATCATTTATTATTTTTAGTATCATGCTAATTTTTTAATTTTATTTAACATGGAAATGTTATATTTTATTTTTAAAGGATTTTGTTGCATGACTTTCACATATGTTACTCGATATTTACTCTACAAAGAATAATATCGTGGATGTCATCAATGGTTTTGATATTGAAAAGACACAAGAAGGAAGGAAAAAGAAACAAAAAGTAATAGAGGTTGAAGCTGCAAGAGTAGACAAAGAAGAATATGAAAGAAGAAAGAAAATTCCTCCTTCTAGAAATCCTAAAAAGGTTAGATTTGAAAACGAAGAAACTCCAAATGAACCATTTGTTGAGAATAGTCCCAATGAGGTTATTGCTCCTTCTCGCAAAAAGAATAAACAATATAAACGCAAAAAAGTAATGGCCGATGATGAATCGATTCTTGTTGATTATGAAGCAATGAAAGTGATAAAGTGATAGTGGCCCTCTCCCTGATGATCGAGTGTTATAACCAGAAAATAGATCGATTTGCTGTCGTAAATCGAGTTCCTAATGCTCCTCTCGTTCCCACTATTCACTTCGATCGGTCAACAATGGTGTCGACGAATGGTAAGTCGTTGTCTACTCGTGGGCCATCCCTGGTCGACTAGACTTATATGCATTGACTAGTTACGAAGGTGAAGGGTTTTGTCCCTTAGTTAGGTTGATTCCTTTAGATTACTTAGTTTATATTATTTAGTTTATTATTAATGTTTATTTGTGTATTTTATATTAATTACGGGAACTTATCTCCTCTTCCTCAATGCTACTAAAGAAGAAATCAAGTCTAAATATGCATCAAGCTCCCACATCTTGGCATCTTTGCATAAGCAAGAAACCTTTCGTTGTTGCATGTGTACCTCATCCCTTCACATATGAAAGAATGTGGTTGACCAAAATATGACCTCATTCTAAAAAACACACAAATTTGTTTCCAAAGGATAAACAAAAATGAGATCCCCATACAATGTTAGATGCCACTGAAAGAATAACGAACCAAAGACCTGGAGTCACCAAACAAAACTAAACACCAAGGCACTCTCCTCTGAAGAAGGTCTGAATGTTGCATCCGTGCATGATTCCAACAACCCTGGGAAAACTAATAGTCCCACAACATATGCTTCATCATTTTGTCACAGTGACAGATACGAAAAAGACCATCAAAGAGACTGTTCTTCATCAACTGAGCCTTGGATGGAAGGCCATGATAGATAACCAACTCCTTTCAAATTAGTATAATGTTTGTTGTGCTCTGTATCGTAATGTATTTATCCATTGAAATTTGTACCTTGAATG
This sequence comes from Picea mariana, assembly GCA_032191745.1. Lineage (NCBI taxonomy): Eukaryota > Viridiplantae > Streptophyta > Pinopsida > Pinales > Pinaceae > Picea > Picea mariana. Next base: position 9,614 of record JASDQU010508641.1, on the reverse strand, counting down.
TGTCTACAATCCCGTTACCCAATCAAAGGAATACTTTAGATGAGGTGGGGCCCCTATATTATATAATGGCTAAAAACAGGTATGAGAGACGTAACAAGGGTAGATAGAAATTATTACTTATATAAGACTGATTGCAAGGAATTCTTATTCAAAGTGTCAGGGCTTGGAATGAGATCGATCCTAAGCTCTCTAAGAACTCCAAATAATCGAGGAGAGATTCAAGTGATTGATAGAGGTTCTAAGGTCTTAGTGCTCAATAACCGCGAGGCTTAAATAATAATAACTGGGGCCCGCAATAGTCAAAGGTGTTTCAGATACTCATTCATGAATCAGCTAGAATAAGGAGGTGCTAGGTATGGGTAGGACTGCCCACGCCCTACGTCTGTTGATTACCTGCCCTAGGATAAGCTATGTTTTTTATTTAGATGAAACCAATTTAAACCATAAGCAGAAGAAATAAAATGTTTTTGATGATGAAGAAGTCATCGTTAGCTCTGAATATTATAATGAAAGTCCTAAAGGTAGCAGAGAAATAATAACACTAGGTGTTGATCTAGAGGATGGTATTATGACAACAACACAAAATTCTATTCAAAATAGATTGAGGACGATAAACGTAGTTGATGATGGCCATACATTTCAATTGCATGTGAAGCAACCTTATAAATTCACAAAAGGGCAAGAAAAATATCAAATTAGAAAATCGCATCACTTGCATATTCACAATTTGAAAGCATTGATTAGACCGTACAATACATATGCACATGTGGTTGATTACCTAGTTCTTGTTGACCCATTGGAAGTTCCTAAGAGGGAAGGATTTTATAGATAAAAATGTTTTGACTACAAATAGTATGTGATTGAAGGAAATCATTCTACAAAGGCTAGAAGATAATGGATGAAAGAATATTCCAATAATCCTCTTTTTGAGATAGTCAAATGCATAATTTATGTTTGTTTAACATATTTAGAAGAAAATTTATTGGCAAGAGATTATAACAAAGACAATGAGTACAAAATGTCCATGACTTTCATTCAAAGGGTCAAATTTATCCATAATGCGATTTCTAAAATATGTCGTGGGGAGAGATCAAATGTTGATGCCAAGTTTCAGAAGCAATGTTGTATGCAAATAGGATTCTGAATTGATGATGAAAATGCAAAAGAAAAAAATCGCAAATGAAGTGATGCATCTAGAGCTATGGATAACTATTTTCAATTTGGATTTAGAATTGGATAGGTATGGAATTTGACAGATGAGATCTTCACCCTATGAAAAAATATTAGTATAAAAATTTAGAGAGTTAAGAAGGATAAACCATTAATATGTGGCACAAGTAAGATAGGTCCTGAAATAAAAAATCTTCTAGAAGATATGACTATAACACCTTGGAGAACGATACAAGGGTTGAAGGATGAGAAAATTATCATAGCTATATTATCACGTGTAAGGTCGGGTGAATTATCAATGGAAGAAATGTGTGATGAATTTAATAAGTAAGTTTGTTGAGTTATTTTTATTTATGTTAAGAAAAAAAATTAGTTTAACATATCGATGTTCTAAGTATTTTATTATATATATCATTATAACATTATTATTTTTATTTATTTAGTCACAAGGTGTATATGAGAATACAAGAGGAAATGGTAAAGATGTTGAATGGACAAATTTGGGATGATGTTAAACTCATCTATCCAGATTCAAGATCTACAACAATATTGAAACAATTTTTTGTTGCATTAAAAAAGATATGTTGATTTATTACATTCATATTATTCGTTTGTATGTTAATTTATTTCTATTTTAATAGTTATATATATGTGTGTGTGTGTGTGTGTGTGTGTGTGTGTGCTTGTTTCATTAAACATGTCAAAGAAGAATGCAGATGGAGTACTTGAAACCTTCAAAAGTTTTATTCAAAAATCCAAGTTTGAAAGAGAAAGAATGAGAGATGTTCAAACTATTGAACTCAATGACACCCTTGATCACTACATTTGGAATGGGCTCGACATTATTCAGTATAATATGATATTAGGTGATTGTGAACAAATTGCAAATATTTTTTCTAAAAAAGAACAGTCCCTGGTTATTGTGGATATCCCTCATGGTTATAATATTCAAAACATTGGATACTATCCTTGAACTTATACTTACCAAGCTTTCAATAAAGTGGTTATGGGATTTATGAAAGTCACAACATCACAATTTTGGAGATTTATGTTTTTTCATTCAAACTCACAACAAAGATTAGTACAATCAAGCTTCAAGGGAAAATAAAAGACAAGGATGCAATTTATTTGGTAATATATTGAAAGTGTATGTTTAACAATTAAGATTAGATTTTTTTTTATTAATTCACAAGTTAATTAAATTTCCACTTTTTCATGTTATAGGCGCCAACCTAATATTCAGATCTCCAATAAAAAACAATTTAAATGTGATTTTCAGAGTATACATCTTCCAACCTGGACAAAAGATGATTCTTATAATTGTATTTTTGTCAATGTAAAGAATGAATGGAATCATAGTAGTTTATTGGTTCACAATGCTATTGTTAGAAATCTAACATATGAGAAAAATGATTTGAAAGGATAGATGGTTAACATTTATAAAAAAACACCAGAATTAATTAATTATCTTATAGATACATTTTCAAATTAAGGATATTTGGTTTTGGATTTGTTCTCGAGTTCACGTAAGAATTATGATCTAACATTTTTTTTTTGTAAGTAAGATTATATAAAAAGCCTTTCAAAACCAAAATTACAGCATCAACAATTTAACCAGACTGTAAAAACTGAATTGCCCCAAGAAGAAACCAATTCAACCAGCATGATAGATAAAAAACTAGTATATCCAGATACCAGTCATTTGATAACATCTAACCACAAGAGTAACATCGCCCCATTGGGGAAACCGATTTACTATTTCATCTAAGACTGGCATAGTTTAAACTAGACAAAATAAACCTAAAAGTGACAAGTGGAAAAATAGAATCTAAACATCGAGCTGACCATGCAGAGAGACACCTATGCAAATCAAGTTGTAGGCTTGTAGTGTGTCCACGCGTCCTAGGAGGTGGCTTTGAGCGACAGAGCCGTGTCCGGTGTTTCTTTTTCCTCCGGATTCCTTTGCAAAACTAGTTCTCGGATCAACCTTTCATTCCTTGATGCATTTGGTTCCACATCTGAAGGGTGTCACAATTCATGCAAGGCAGAAAGAAGTTGCAAGAATTGTGTCCCCTTTCCATCCAAGATTTCCAAATGAAAACGGAGGTCATCCGGATCCTTTCACAATTCGAACAACAGGCCTTGCAGAATTGCAAGGCCTTCTTGTATTTTTGTCCAGGAGGGACAGTCTGCCCAGGAGTGAGGCTGCGCCTATTTTTGTCCATGGCTGGCGTCGAAAAATTCACTCAAAGATTAGGCACAAAAAGCTTGGGATGGGGATGAATGGACTTACGAAGGTTCAAGGATCGAATTCACAGGAAAATTGGGAGGAACGACTAGAGATGGCTGCGTAGAGGATGCCAAGTCTAAAATTGGCCCTGGGTTGAAACCTAGAGAATTTGCCAAGAGATCAAACCATTCAATCTGGCATGCATAGAGAGGGAGAATGGAGAAAGACCGTTGAGGCTATGGCTAGACCGTGTCGAGGATGTTGGGGAGGAGGGTGATGTACTATGGGAGGGTGCAGGCGGGGGACGAAGAGCCAAGTGCGGTTGATATGGTTTTCAAGCCGAGTTGTGTATGGATTTCCATCACTATCTTGACATGACTGAGGCGTGGTGAGGTCCAGCAAGAAAAGGAAGAAATTTAGGGAAGCCAAGTAGCAAGAGGGGAGAGCACATACTGCTAGAAATTGGTCGAAAGCGAATGAAGCTATGAGAATTCCTGGTGAGGTTCAGAGTGAAAATAACATTGGTGGAAGAGGACACACATGAGTAGAGTAAAGACTGAGCTATTGAATTGATCCATCGAGGGGACGGGAGTCCAGATCCTGGTGCATTAGGAGAAATGACGCTCTGGTTACAATGACATCAAGTTAAATGCATGGTGCGGGAGGGAGGGGAGGGCACACGCTAGTCACATGGTTGGTGCCATGTTGGCTATCGGCTATCCTTTCCATTTGACATCTAGACAACGCTATCACCCCATCCAAGGAACTATCGATGACTAGAGACTTTTCCTTGAATCTCTAGAGAATGGGATGCGTCTAGTGGATGGAAGCTTGGCAGAGGAGGTCCGGTCCCTCTAAGTCTGTTCCAATATTGGCTAGAATGTCTGCAACCTGATTCACCTTCCATCTCACATGCGAGGGGATGAGATTCTGTGATTCCTTTCCTTCCAGAGTTGCCAAATGATGAAACCGAGGAGTAGCTGCCATATGCAGTTTAATATGGGCTATTGGAAGGCCACATCTCTCCACTCTTCGATGGTTGTGCTTATGCTTTCACGCTTGCGATCTAAAGTGTGCATGATAGACGTTCATTGATCCCAAACTTGGGTGCTGAAGGGGCAAGTGTTGAGAAGATAATTCATCGATTCTGATTCCTTCGTGCACAACATGCAGATGGATGGCCCAGTGAACCCTGTTTTCATGACATTGTCCCAAGTGGGAATTCTACCATGTGCCACCAACCAAAGGAAGATATTGATTTTGGGACATTGCTTAAGAGACCAGGTTTTGTTCCAGACTTTCCGAGGGTGGAGGAGATTGAAAGTTTCCTTGACGACATAGGCTTCCTAGATAGTGAATGTGCCCCTTGAAGACTGACACCATCACATAATGTCCTCTCTTGGAAGAATGGGGCTTTTCCTGGCACTGGTCAGGTTGTACCAGAGTTGTAGATCCATGTGCGCTTCAATGTGAAGGTCCTCTCTTGTGGATATCCAACATCGCCAGGTGGCATCCAAAGGTTTGTCCTTCCAATAATCTTCCACTTTTGTCATTCCTTCTTGGGTATCGAAGGTGTGGAAGGTGTCAACCGAGTCCTCTTGCACTACAATAGGTAACTGTTGAGCCACGATTCATTCCAAATGAAGGTTGTTTGACCATTACAGATTTCCCAGAAGGTATGATTGACCACTAATATTCGATTATTCTTGGAATCCATCCAAATCAAGGATCTTGGGGTATCTTCGTTCCATCTGATGAGATTTCTTTCATCTATACAGGGTGTGTACTTCTTTCTCCACAGCGTGGCCCAAAGATATTGAGGTCTCTTCAGCCATCTCCACCAGATCTTATCGCTCAAGATTTTTTTCATGGTTTAGGGGTCTTTTATTCCTAGACCCCCTTAAGCCTTAGGTCTGCAAAGATTTTCCCAGTTGATCATCACCAACTTTTTCCTTGTTTTGAACCCGTGACAGAGAAATTTCATTTGCATGGTTCTAATAGCATTGAGAACGAAGCTTGGAGGTGGAAGGGATTATGATCTGACGTTTATGAATCATGCTTCAATCATACATTATTTTTAATTTATGTCTTTTTACAGTATTTAACATAATTATTTATTTTTTATTTGGTGATTAGGTACAACATTAGTGTGCTTCTTGTAGAAATGAAGAAATCACATAGCCATTGAAAGTGACCCAATAGAGTGTAGTTTTATTCAACAATGGATTAATGTTATTCCAAATCTTTGAGATGAAATGCAAGAAGTTGGCTTGAGGAAATGATATTTTAGTGAATCAAAGGTGGAAAAAATGTCAAAGGAACCTCAAGTACCATTAGGAGGATTGATTGGAAAAGATCACTTTGGAGAACTTGTGGATATCAAAGACTCTATGGAAGATCAAAATGACACAATGGAAGCAAAAAATGATGTCGAAGAAAATGATAATGTGTCTGTTGAGAATGATGAATTTGGAATATATGATAATTTTTTATTAGTTTTAATATTCCCTTGAAGACGTTGCTCAATTTTTTCAAATTTTCAATGAGCTATAACTGTAATGTTTTGAATTTCATATTTTAAAATAAGAATGAATATGTATCGATTGTTGTTTTATGATGAATCTTTTTTATTGTTTTCTTTTTACTTTTATTTGTATGTGAATCACTATAATAGGGAAATTTTTATTAAATGTTGTCATTTTTTACTTCAAATGTTTACAAATATGGAAAAAAATGTTATTTTTTTTATAAATTTTTCTTTTTTTTGGTTCAATTATGTCCTTAAAAATGCTTTATTTCACATGTTATTTTAAATGAATAGGTACCAAAATGTATAGGTCTTTTTACTATATTTGTCTATAAAATGTATATTTTTTGCTAAATATTAAAAAATAATGTTATTTAACTACAATTGTTTTTCTATGTATTGAAGTAAAGGTGAACAATGTCTTAAAAATGATGTTTTCCAATATATTTTAAAATCATGGAACAATAAATTAATTAAGAAGAAACAATTATATGAAAAATCTTAATTTCCAAAAAGTAAATGGTAAAAAGTATTTTTCAAGATTGAAAGAAACATGGGAAAATGATTAAAAACGCAGTTGAAAAAAAAAATGAAAAAAGATGAAAAATAAGCGTTTAAAAAATTAATTTGGAAACATCTTGGATTGGAAAATTTAAGATATCAAAAAATAATTTAAGATATCAAAAAATCACCTAAAAGGGGAGGGGGATGCTGATAGTACCATTTTTAAAAATGGAGTAAAAAATGTGACCCCCCAAAAAACGAGAACTCTGTAGATTTCTCGTTAAGTTGGGAACTATGTTTTCAAGAAAAATAGGGAAGTGATCAGAATATCCCCTTGGTCCACACATTTACTTATCCTCATATGGTCATTAATTGGAGTATCTAACATCAAGAATCTATCCAATCTCATTGAAATTACATCATGTCCCACCATCTTGTTCATCCAAGTAGGTATTAGCTTATTAGGCTTAATATCATAAAGACCCACATTCTCCAATCACCTCAAGAAGAAGTCAAATAAAGGATAAGCTTGAGCCGAGGGACCATATATTTAATATCCACGAATAGAAAAGTTAATATCACCCCATAATGACATTCTCTTACCTAATAAACTCTATATTGAAATTTTCACCCAATAATTTATTCTATTAGCACAAGGCCCATAAATATTCAAAACAATGACCTCTTTGTCTAGAGCACGTGAGTAAAAATTTACTCCCAATCCTAAATCTAAAGACAAAAAGTTAGAATAGGATAAAACCCTATTCCTCCATTCAATTGTCAAACCCTTTGATCGCCCTCTAGCATCTATATAAATGATTCCCATCTCCCAAACATTTTCCCTAGTTAATAAATAAGTCTACCCCCTTCACCCAAATACTCTTGCACGTAATATAATGGTTTTGAGACTCAATAAATCTATTCAGTGATTGTTTTTTAATGAGGATGAACAGACACTTGCAATTGAAGGAAAGATAAATCATCAAGCACCCCTTTCTGGGGAAATATTTTCTCTAAGATATACCAAAATACAATGTTTCTTTCTAGTAAAAAAATTATCGAGTTCCTTTTTTGGGTAACACGAATGATATATCTTCTACCTCTACCAAAGCAAATTTTCCCATTCCATTCAAAATAGCCCAGACCTGCTTCCACCTCCCATTAATATCACTTGCAACCTCTTTCCTATACCTCGTATTATATATATTATCTTCCATAGTAGAGTACTTCCTACTAAGGTTACAAACCTTATAGCTATCTTCACTTGAATAAAAACCATTATAAACTCTTTCTACAAAACATACCCCTCCATGATCTGTATTATTTTGAGAAAAACGAAATGGAGAAAATATAATAAGTAAATACACAGGTCTATTTCTAGAAACACGGAGATACAATAATGCACAATTTTTTTTACTGACAGAAATGCACAGAATCTGTAAAAATACAGAGTGAATGAACTCGCAAGAATGGTGGAAGCTTATCTATGATAAGAGATACAATGGTTAGGCTCATTGAAAAGAATATGTTGTTTACAATGAGGCTCTGAAGGCCTTTTTAACATAAATAAAATCCAAAACCCTAACCCCAGAAGATGAAACGCCAAAAGGTTTGTAGGCCCCGATGGGGGTAGTTGATATGTCAACTTTCCAAGGGCATAACTTTTGCATACGATATCTGAAGCCTAGCAAAAACACCGAATGTTGTATGGATGTGGGTGCGGTGTTGTTGGCAAATTAAACAGCTTGACAACCTCTTCTAATATTAGGTACTTCTAGATTCTACTATCAACAATAAAATGCAGCAAGATCTCCTTCACCCACATATTTGAATGGAAATGTGCTCCCCCTCCTTAGGATCCTATGGTTCTTCTAGTTGGACTGTTACGTTCGCAACAATAGCAAGGGGTTCTACATCAATTATCTGTCTTTATTTATTATTATCTAAATATTATCTGTCTTTATTTATTATTATCTAAATAAGAGTCCAAGTCGAGACTCGATTATGTTTCTCATGAATAATCCCCAACCGCAATCCCCTTGTGAGTTATGCCAATTAAAAATTAAAAGTTATATGTAAAATGGATAAGTCAGATTAGAATATAAATTATAAATTTATTTGAATATAATGGATATTTACAAATATCTTGTAGTCATAATGAAAAGCTATTAGTTCAATAAATAAAATAGGCCTAAAATATTGCTAACAAAAACAATTACAAAACAATGAATACCAAGATCTCTTATTTGCAATTCACAATACTTAACTACTTAAACTAACACATTAAACCTAAATAAAATTTAGAAAATATATAATGAATATTTAATACATAAATAATAAAAAATATCTTTCCATATAATTATAACTTTAGGTTAAAACAATAACATAAATCCTATGGACGAGTTAAATAAATCTATTTCATATGGCAATATAATGATAAAAATAGCTACATATATATTGTGAAAAGGTTGTATCTTTGAAGTATGGTTTTTTTATAAATTCCATTTATGTAATCAACTCTAAACTAGAAGATCAAATTTATTTATATATTTTGCTAAGTGTAAAGAAAAAAAAAAACATTGCTAAGATAAGAACAAATTCTCACAAGCTTTATAGTGACACTGGGCATTGGTCAATTCTTAAAACGCCATGGGATGAAAGAGCGTGTCACCTTTGTGACACTAAGAAGGTTGAAGATGAAAATCACTTTCTCTTAGATTGTCCAGCCTATACCCATATTAGATCTCATTTTCAAAATATTGATCACACTACCAATCTTCCTAACCTCTTAACTCAACAAAAGTATGGTGATCTTGAAAAGCTTCTCTTAATGCTTTTCCAACACAGAAACAAAATTCTAAAAAATCACAAGTAATCACTTAGTGTTTTAAGGTCAAATAAACCAAACATCATCATCAACTAAATATTTTATTAATTAAACAAATAAATATTTTAATAATTAAATAAATAAATTGATGTAATTAAAACTAAAGCTATTTGATTAGGAACACATTCCAAAATTTCAGTACGGTTCTAACCTCATAGGTTTATATCTGCCCATTAGAGATGAAATTTGAAAAAAAATTGTACTATCTGTTTTATTTAACATTTTTAAGAAGAATATCAGTAAATATTTTTTAATAAAAAATAATAATGATTACTGGCAACTTACGAAGAACATCA
>JASDQU010508640.1:1661-32366 GCA_032191745.1 Picea mariana | reverse complement strand
AGTTTTACATCAGATGAATGCAAAGACCTTTCTCCAGAACAATTGAACAAAGAGCGTATGAATATCAACCTCAAGGCTTTGACGCATACTAGAAAGAGACCCTTGTATGCAGATGGAAGAAGACAACTTGGTGGAGAACCTCCAATGCACATCAGAAGCATGGTGAATATTTTCTATAACAGAGATATTGTATCAGAATGATTACTCAGAAGATCAGGATGATGGATTGCCAATCCATGAAAAATATCTCATGATGACAGAAGAAGTTCCACATGGATATGTTCCAGTTTGAACCTTGCCATGATGTTGTCGCTAGCAGGAACCAAAGAGGAATCCAACAATGATATACTTTATTGATCAGAGCTATATGAATCCTTAAGAGAAAACCAATGTTCTAGACTAAAGTACATTTGAGATCAAGCATTACATTCTCCATGATGAAGTCCAGAAAGGAGAAAGTGGTTCTCCAATATATATCTCCACAGATGAGCAGATAAGCAGACATTTTGGTAAATCTTATGTCCAAGATGAAAGAGTTTGGGTACTCAAGCTGGAGCTTGTGGAGACGACTTCCTTATTGAAAAAGGAAGAGATGAATCCCAGGTTGGGAGGGAGAACTGATGTATTATTGATTTATGGACAGTTGTTTTTTAATTTGAAAATTGGTCCAGTATGAGCAGTTCCTTTCCAGTTCGGAAAGTGGTTTGAGATTTCTGATGGATAGGTTTATTTCCAGTTCGGAAAATGGTCCAGATAAAACGGTCATTTTCGTAATGAAAATGGTTCGGTGGATTCTTGATGTACCATAAACAACGATATCCCATTATGATTAACATGGGGAATGGTCTAGGGAAGTATCTCTTCTTGAGGGTTACTCAATAAGATTGGACCTCCTCACCGGAAAATGATTTCCCATTATGGTTAACATGGGGAATGGTCCATTTTGGAGGTTGGTGTAGGACATTCATTTCCTTTGGAAATGGTCTGGACAGTCATTCCTTAAGGCAGATTCATTCTCTCTGGGTTGCACTTTGTTTAGTGTTAGAGGAATGGCCCAGGGTGGGGAATGGTCCAGGTTCAACAATCATGGACATACATTACTTAGGGTAGACTCATTCTCTCTAGGTTACACTTTGTCTAGTGTTAGAGGAATGGCCCAGGGTGGGGAATGGTCCAGGCTTAGAAACCAGGAAAAATATTCTTCCTTTCTTGAAAATAATAGTCTAGATATATCATCATTGATGTTTTACCTTCTAAGGGCAGATGGTCTTCCAAGATCTCACAGATGTGAGTGGAAGAACGACCCAAATGATTCTGTTTATATCATAACAATGTTTTCTATGCAAGTTGATATCAAATGATTGTTATGAAGACTGTATGTCTCTAGACAATAGATGTATACTACTGTGGTGGATGTGTTCCACTATTTGTGACTATACATCATTGATAAAGTACCTGTGTGATACTTGGTGTGGTAGTGTACCACTAGATTGTAGTTGTGTACACTATGGATAGAAACAATTATGTTCTATTGAATGATATTATTTTGATTGCCTTGAAGACTATAAGCAATGTTGAAAATGATTATCAGCGAGATGGATAATCAATGAACAGAGATTTACTAGACGAAAAATAGTTCAGGACATTTATTCTTCTAGGAAATATGTCCAGATTAGAAGAATGGCTCTTGTGTCACTCTGTGGTGTGAGTGACTTATCCAACATCATGTCTAATTATGCATATGGAGTATGGTTTCAAGAGATGATGCAACTGATGACACTAATGGTGATGATGGTGCTCATGATCTATTCATGAGATAGTCTATACAACTATGTTGATGCTACCGGGTGAATGGTATGTTTGTACTCAAGACCATTACCTGTAATACCTCCCTAGCTAGGAGGGAGTGTTGATATTATGGTAGCTGTGGGAGGTATTTACCTCCACGTGTAAACCTAATGAGAATAGAATACTCTGGGAAGCAATAAGAAACCCTAATGAGTTGGCTAATAACCCTAGAAGACAAGTCGTCTCAAGAAGATAATTTGTATTAGGTTATTAGCCTCAAAGAGAAGAAGTCAACCAGAATAAATAATATATACTTAGTAAATAGGTACCCAGAATGAGAAGTTGGCCTAGGTAGTTAGCCAGAATTAGTATAAATACAGGAGGCCAGTCTTCATTCCAACAGGCATTCTCAGAATTGCAGAGCAACACTTGTGCACACTGCAGTTGCCCAGTTTGTGCGGAAGTTTGGAGGAGAGCTACCGTTGCAGCTAGCAAATTTCGATTTTGGCTTGGAATATATCTTGGTTATGGTTTGGACTATTTGATCAACTCTTGTTTGGTGTGCTATCCTTGGATAAAGGTGCACTACCCTTTGTTTGGCTATCTAGCCTAGGGTTTTCTTCCGAAATGATTTTCTGTCAAGGTTAAGGTGCTCGGAGGGTGGATTCGGCCTATGGTTGGGTGATAATAGTGATATTGTCGATGGTAAAATGAGAACATCCATTATATTATAACAACCTTCTCCTTAATTGTGTCCACTATATGAGCTGCAACTTCATCACTAACCAATTTTGCACATTCTGCCTGAGTCTGTGCTATCTTTGTCTTATCTTCCTCTGCTTGTGCTAGGACTTCCACTACCCGCTACTGCAATGGTTCCATTTGAGCCTACCTCTCCTGCTTCTGAGTTTACATAGTAATTAGCTCTGCCTGCAATATCTTCATGTCCTGCGTCCCTTTGATGTGTTCTGTGATTGGTATTATCTTCTACTTCTTCTTGATCTCTTGGATCATTGCATTGATCTTTTCTTCTTCTTTGTCCCACTATTGGACCTGCTGATCCTCCTCCAACCTGTTCTAAAGAGGGGTTTCTTTATCAAACAAGTTAGCTGCTACGCTGACCTACTTTTGTTTCTCCTGCAATTGTGTTGTTGCTTCCTACTTCCTTTGCTCCTTGACAACTAGTGGAGTGGTTGGTATGATTTGTTCTCAGAGATCCTCGATCTCCTTATGGTATTGATCAATTTCTTGCACAATACGATCAATCTTTTCAGCTACTGTGATTTCCTCACTCTGCACGTCCTGTGGAATCTTCTCATAAGTTCCTGCCACTTTCTGCTCCAATCGTGCGACAACTTCTGGTGTGATTCTCCACATCTTGGAGATGGCTTCCTGTAGGTTGCGTTGGTACCCCCCAAAAATGGGGTCGTTCACCTTCTTTCTCATCGACTCTAACCTGGCTCTGAGCAACCAATACCTCGCTCCTTGATTTGACTTTGGTCTGGTACAAAAAACAACATACCTTGTCTCTTGACATCCCATGAAGGATATTAATGTGATTAGCCATGAGTAGTGGAACTTTGTGCCTAGATCCTGCGCATCCTTGCAGTCATCTAGGAACACGTTCAATAGGTATGGCGCCCAGCTCATTGAGGTGCCTTTTGTGCACTGGGCTGCAATTGCAACAACTCCAATTGGGACTTCCTCCCAACGACATTTTCTTAGTAGTTTGCAGGCTAAGATTTCCGTGCCCAACTGTGTGGTTACGTCGTTGATCCTCTTGATGATGATCCCTCTCATTCCCCTATAGGTACCATAATTCTTCTTCATCTCTTCTTATAGTGATTTCTCCTTGGTTTTGTCTTCCAGAAACAACACAGGATCCATTCCTTGAATTGGTAAACCTGTTATGTTCTCAATAAGATCAACGACTATGGGGATGGGCTTGTCCAACCATATGTCCCCTCAATGTGTGACTGCTAGCAGCTGTTTGACGCACGTTGTTGCATACTGGCCTCTGCCAAAAGTTGGTAGGTCCAATAGACCTAAAATTCTCGTTTTCTTCATCCCATTTTCCCACTGGTATGGCTCATTGATCAATTCTCCAACTGGATCTATGCACATGTTCTGTAAGAATACCCTCTTTGTAAGTTCCAGGAACTTTTCTTCATCTGCTACATCATGGTATGAGTATTTGAGCTTCCCAACATGACCCAGTAGCTCTGGTCCTATCTGTACCCCCTGCGGTATGCATGGTAGAACAATTTCTGTTGTTGGTTTTTTGCAAGGTGACCTGGGTANTGTACCCCCTGCGGTATGCATGGTAGAACAATTTATGTTGTTGGTTTTTTGCAAGGTGACCTGGGTATCTGTATCTTATCTTTCTTCATCGGTGGTGGCTGGGTCAAAGTTCCAGTGTCTTTCAGTTTTTCCTCTGTATACCATTCTAGACAAGATGAAACATATTCAACCATCTCCCCTAATGGGTGTTCTGAGATGGTCGTTTGAGACTCATTTAGCTCAACTACTATTGTCACCTTTGATGTCATGCTGTTAAATTTTGGAGATGATTCTGTATTGTCTGGTTGCACCTCCTTCAGGCTTTCTGCTTCCTGGTTCTATGGCTCCTGCGCCATTGCTAGAGTATCTACATTCATGGCCTCTGCTGCTGGTTGTTGAATTTCCTCCAATATCAACATGGGCTGTACTGGTATCATCTCTGGGGATGGGATTTCGTCGGTATTGATGATATCTGGTGGTTGTTGTTCACCTTCTTCGGCTTGTCAATATGACCTGGTTTGAACTCTGGTTTTCCTAGCGATCATGCTCACTTCTGCTTGCTTTGGTGGTGCCATGGCGGTGAATATCAAATGTCTGTTGGATTCGAACGGTCTCTGTGGTTTTCGTGAGCTCTCTTTGTGTTCTTTGTCCTCTATCTCTCTCTGTCTGTTCTCTCTGCATGAGTAGATTCTTGGCTCCCTCGCCCGTGTGTTGTATGGATTCCCCATGAAGCTTGTCGATGATGCTTTCTTGGTTATGGGATTAATGCACCTTGATTACTGGTTCAATGCATCTTCGATGGTTTCATACTTGACATTAATCTTCCTTGCTATCATCTATTGGCACAATTAATGTGGTGTCCCATCGATCCTTTCCATCCTTTAATTCCTCTTAGTGATGTCATGTCATCCAACTTTTTTTTATTTTCCTTTTCCTTCTTGTTTCCCTTTGTATGTGACCGTTGTACTTCGTCGAATTTGTGTTTCTAAATTTGTGTAGCTTGTCTACCTATGGCACACTGCGCCCTCTTTGGTTTTGTTTCCTTTTTGTTATTTTTTTGATTATTATTATTTTTTTTTTACTACGCGGTGGATGGTCGACTGTCCTTGTACAACTTCAGTTGGCTCTCATTGATCATCCCTCTGAGTTTTGTACTTGATAAGTATTGTAACTGTACAACTCCTCCATCTGTGATAAATTTTACTTCGTATGGTCCTAGCCAATGCATTCTGAAATTTCCTGGGTGCTGTAATGATTTGTTGTCATACATCAACACTAGATCTCCTTCCTTGAACGTTTTCTTATTGATGTGTCTATCGTGCCAAGATTTGTATCGTGCTTTATGAACTTGTTGGTGGAATCCCACCAAGATTCATTCTTCCTCCATGGTCAGTAACTGATTCAGTCTCTTTTGTATTGTGCCTCATTCTGTCATTTTTGTGATTGTTGCTACGCCCAAGCTTGGTACTAAAAATTCTAATGGCACCACTGCTTCTTGGCCATAAACCAATTTAAACGGTGTGTGCCTCGTCAAATTTTTTCACGTAGTCTTGTATGCCCATAATACTGTTGGTACTTTGAGATCCCATTCATCCCTGTTGACGTTACAGATCTTTGTTAGTGCATTCTCCAAGATTTTGTTGAATGCTTCCACCGTGCCATTTTCCTGTGGATGATACAGTGTGCTCTTCTGATGATGGACTTCAAATTATTTAGTCATAGCGGTGATGGTACTGTTTATGAAGTGCGTTCCTTGGTCACTCATAAAAATTCTTGGGCACCCAAATCTAGTGATTACTTGTTCAAATAGAAAATGTGTTGTTGTTTCTGCGCTGCAATCCTTCACTGGTGTGGCTTTCACCCATCTTGTTAAATATTCTGTCGCGGTGATAATGTACCTTTCTCTTGTTCTTTTGGATGGTGGGTTGATTGGTCCCACAAAGTCTATTGCCCACTTGTCGAATGCATGTAACATTACTTGTGGTCGTAATGACATATCATCCCTTCTATTGGGTTTGCCTACCCTTTGACATACATCGCATGTTTGACAGTATTCCTTTGAGTCTCTTTGAATCATTGGCCACCAAAGTCCCGTGTGCAATACCTTCTTCACAGTAAATTTACCTGCATTGTTCCCTCTTGTTATTCCCTTGTGAGCTTCTGTTAAGACTCTTGGTCTTTTGTGCTCTAACACATATCTCCACAAGATGCTATTTGCACCAATTTTGTATAAGTGTGTTGCAATCAATTGATAGTCGACAACACAGACTACTAGGTTTTTCTTTTGTGCGATGCTATATTCTTGCGGAACAATACCTATACTTAAGTACTGAATGATATCTGTGAAGTATTCATCAACAATTTGTACTGAGAATAACTATGCATCTAGAAAGTTGTCTTCTAAATTTTTAGGTTCTTCTCCATTAGTAACCCTTGATAGGTGATCAGGTCCTGCATTCAATTTTCCTGGTTTGACTATTACTTCAAAGTTAAATTCTTGGAATAGTAGTAACCATCGACAGATTCTCCCCCACAACACAGGCTTGTTGACTAGGTATTTCAGGGCCGAGTGATATGTGAACATCTTAAAGTGTTTTCCCAATAAGTAATGTCTGAATTTCTATAGTGCATATACCATGGCTAGACCTTCTCTTTTGGTTGTGTTATACTGATGTTCAAATTCTGATAACTTTCTTCTCGTGAATGCTATCGGATGATCCAAGTCTCCTACTCATGTTTGCGCCAAGATATCTCCAAGTGCTATGGCTGATGCATCTACATGCACGTGGAATGTCTTCTCCCAGTCTGGAAATACTAATATTGGCGTAGTGACCATCTTTTCTTTCAGGGTATCCAAACCATGTTGACACTCATCGTTCCACTGAAACTTTGTATATTTTCTTAACAACTTTTCCATCGGTGAAGTGATCTTTGCATAACCTTGTATACATTTCTTGTAATAAATTGTGTGTCCCAACATTTCTCTTAGATGACGATCTATTTTTGGTGGTGGTAAATTAACAATGACTGTGATCTTTGCAGGATCTACTAATAAACCTTGTTTGCATACTATGTGGCCTAATAATATCCCAAACAGTGTTCATAATATGCATTTCTTTATGTTCAGTGATATCTAACACTATATACATCTTTCTAACATCAGTTGTAAAACTTCCATATGGTTTTTAAGTAAAATATAGACTGCCCAATCATCCAGGTATACTTCAAGAAACTGGTGGATGAATTCATTAAATGCAGCAATGACTACTTTGGAAAAGATTGCTAGTGCAAACAGCATGACTGTGTACTGATAAGATCCCCATTTTGTCGCAAATGTGGTCTTTATTTTTCCTCCTGTTCTATCTTGATCTAATGGTAAACCGAGAATCCATCAGTAACTGAGTAAGCTTCATTTCCTCCTACATTCTCTAACACCTTATCCGTGAAAGGTGCAGGGAACGGGTCATGTAGGTATGCATCGGTCAACTTCCTCAAGTCGACGCATATCCTAATCCCTCCTTGTTTCTTGTCATGTACTACCATCGTGCTTATCCATTATGACTCTTCAACCGATTCTATGATGCTAACTTCGAGCATCCTGTCGATCTCAGCTTTGACTTTCTGCTTGTATATGGGGTTCATTCTATATGGTCGTTTTCTGATCGATCTCGCTTCTTGTCTAAGTGGTATCTTCATCTCTCCTAACTCTCTGGATATACCCTTCATCTATATAAATGTTGTGGGAAACAAGTTGTTGTATTCACACAACAAGTTTGTGATTCTTTCTACTGTTTGCTCATCCCAATAGTCTCCAACACTGGCCATTTTGGGATGCTCAACTGTCCCAATGTTGACTTTCTTTACCTTGATCGGCATGAAAATGACTTCCGATTATATGGGTGGTCCTTCCACATCTCTTTCACCTTCAACTTCTTCAATCTAAATATCGTGCGGATCATCTTCATCTGGTCCTACTTCTTGTATGTGGTAACAAGAAAATAGTTCCTTAACTATCTGATTGTTCCACTATTTCTCTTATGTGATCAATTCTATATCTGTTTCTCTGATAAAAATTACTCCTCTTATCTGGTTTAGATCTACATCTATGTTGGGGTTCTCATGTTCGAATGAGAAAGTGATTTAAAATTTATGTTGCAATGTCGTCCATGTCACAGTTCCTTTGAGCAACTCCTAGTCTATATACCAGTTCGCTGGTATTCCCTCTAGAGTATGTATGAAGTAATGAGGCCATTCCTCTGGGGGTGTCAATTTCCACATCGTTCTACACTTCTCCAAATGTTCCACTAGTGCCCCGTGTCCATCATACTTCTTCTGTTTGCTGGTTTTCTGTTCTACGCCAAACCTTATGCGCAATAGCCTCTTACATTGGTACCAAATTGTGATGGTTTCCTTGTGTGCACCCCACCATCTTGCAGGTGTGGCCTTGAGTGCTAGATCAAGTGGTAACAATCTCTAGTTCTCTAATACTACGTCTTCATAATGTGTGAAGAATGTTTCCAAATCGTTTATTCCGTGGAAACTTGGTGGTTCTCTGTTTTTTGTGCCTACCCATCTTACTACGTGGTCTATCCGTGCACATTTTCTCGTGGATAATTTGTGTAGCCATTGCTGCCAGTTCTATAAACCGGTGTCTGAGTCTGTTGCACATGAAGTAATTCTCTACCAACTGAGTACCCCATATGTAGTTGGGTTTACGTAATCCTCACCAGACGTAGTTGTTTTTTATAATTGGCCGATCTCCTCTAGGTTTAGGGAAGTAGGTTATATAAACCTATCCCTTTCAGATGGATCTAATGGCACGATGACCTTGTATTCTCTTGATTCAAATGTCATTTTCCTAGTTTTCAAGTTGATGATGGCATGGTTGTCAAACACCCAATCTAGACCAAACAATGTTGGGTAAAGTGTCATGTCATCTACTATTTCAATGACTTCAAAGTCTTCTTTAGTGTGCAGTCCATCAAGATATACTGTCACTCCTTTCAGTATACCGAGTGGTAAGACTTTGTATTGGTTTGCCAATTTCAATTGAATAGGTGAATATCCTAATGTTGGCTCTCCCATGCACTGCCATGTATTTTTTGGTAATACATTAACTTCAGATCCTAGATCTAGTATGATGTCTCCCATATTAAAATCTTTGATGTTAGCATTCAATCTAAACTCGCTACTTGTTCTTCTTCTTGTATGTAGGTGATTGACAGTTTTTGGTTCGAGTTTTCCTTCCGACTCGATGCTACATTTTTCTATTATACTTTGAAATATTTTCACAGATGATGGATCACTTAATACCTTTACACATGATTGCAGAAAGCCTTTGATTGTACTTACTTGTCCCATGGACTGCATTTCATTGGTATGATCCCACAATGAGGACATCTCATATTTTGGTGTTTCTTTGTTTTTTTGCACAGTTGAAGTCGATGTCATGTCTTCCTTCTAAAATTCTTGTATGTCTTCTTTAAATATCTCCTTTTCTTTCTGCACGTCAAACTGCTTCCTCGGGTCAGTGTTCTTCTTTACCCATTGATTCTACATTGGTTCTTGTCGGGCTGTGTCAGTGCCTGTTTTAGCTCCTCCGTGAGTAATGATATTGATGCTCCATCCTTCATCCCTTGCTTCGGATGAGATCCACTGAACGTTCTGGTTGTTCTGGTTCGTTTTTTCCTAGATCTTTACTAGTAGTGTCGGACATTCCTCTATATCATGGTCCGATGCGTGACAATACATACAAGATGATAGAGGAAGCGGAAATTCCCTTGCATAATTTCCCGGTTGCTGACAATTGTGACATGTGACTGGTCCTCTACCTTGTCTGAATCCTCCTCTGGCTTGTCCTCCACCTTTGTAGCCCGCTCGATCTACCCTTGGCATGTTATACTGAGGCTCCTGATTATACTGTGTGGTATTGTACTGAGGCTATGTCGTATTGTACTGTGGTTGTGCATTGTTATATGGTTGCTACACAGTATTATATTGCTGTTGCACAGTGTTGTATGGAGTTGGGACTTGATTGAACTGTGGCATTTCTTGCCCAGTCATCATTTCTACATGTACTCTATATGCATTTGATGTCATTTCTCGCATCAACTCAATAGTTTTACAATATTTGTCATCGTGGCCCACTGACTTGCAAAAGTTGCAATATGAGCTCTTTGGAACTATCTAGTATTTTTGCATCATTGTGCAGTGATAAAGGTCGTGACCCTGTTTCTTGTAGATTTCTCACCATAGTCCTTCTGGTGGTAATGGATTTGGCATTCCTGTTTCCATATACTGTGTGAACGTTGGAAATTCATTCTTGTGGTGTCCTTTCGTCCTTCATGTGATACACCACACAACTTCTCATTTTTCCTTGTTCTTATTCTGGTTCAACTGAAACGTTAGATTCTTCAAATCCTCTTTCAGTTCTTCAATAACTGGGTCTGTCTGCTGGTACTAGTTTTCTTCTAGTTGCAGGGATGCCTGTAGAGCCTCTACCTGTGTCTGAAACTTATGTTGTTGTAAAGGGTAGTTTAAGTGTGGGAGTAGTGAGTTGACAAATAGGTGTCGATGTTGCATATTGGTCATGAGATATTTTAACTTTCCCTTTAGTCACTTGAATCTATGATCAATCTCCCATATAGACTCTCTTGGTTTCTGTCTTATTTCGATCATCTCGTTCATGTACTGATCATCTGAGCTTGGCTTCTGGAATTCATTTATCAATAACTTCTTAATGTCTTCCAGTGTCCTTGTCATCCTAGGGGCACTGTTTGTGTCTAGAATCATGTACCATTCTAGTGTGCGGTCTCTTAGCGTAATTGCTAGTTGTGAGAGTTTGGTATCTTCATCAGTGATTTGTTTTTCTTCCCAGATCTTTGCAAAAATGAACAAATGATTCTTGGGTTCTTCTTCTACTTCTCCTCAAAATTCTGTTAATTTGATGGTGGGATCATGTCCTACCATTCTGAATGTTGAACTACTAACCCCGTGCGGTGTAGATACCTGACTAGTGCTACTTGAACTGGATCCTCTAGTTGTTGTTCCTTGTGTGGATGTACTTCCTGCTGTCTGGATGCTTCTGAACTTCGGTTGTCTAAATGATGGTGTTCTCTTTGGTGTATTAGTTTCACATGGGTGTAT
This sequence comes from Picea mariana, assembly GCA_032191745.1. NCBI lineage: Eukaryota > Viridiplantae > Streptophyta > Pinopsida > Pinales > Pinaceae > Picea > Picea mariana. The sequence continues at coordinate 21,152 of JASDQU010508640.1, read as the reverse complement.
GGGTTCCACACTGACATTAATATGAATAGGATGGTTGCCTTCTCCTCCCATTTTTGGACATCTCGTCTTCCTCTCATATGTTGTGCATAGGATTTCCTTAATATGCTTCATATCCTGGAGATCCTCTACCTCTTCCTCATCACTCACCAATCCTTCCCTCACGGCTATGTCTCTCTTCTTGGTATTCACCTTGTATTGGTAGGGAACTCTGCTACACGTCTTTCCCGTTGACGCCAATATCCACTTGATCTGGTTGTCGTCCATCATGATTGGGTCCAAGGGTTCCTCCTTCTTACCCTTATCCTTTCTTCCTTCCATTTATCCTCTTTTTGTCAATGCTTCCCCCCTTCCCCCATGCATGCAGGGAAGTTTAGTTGTCTAACCCCATCATCATTATGCATTTTTTATATATCAGTATCTTAATGGAAGTATATAGGGATCGAATGTACCTTCCTCAAGGTCCACGTAAAAATTCTTTCTCTGTTGCATTGTACGACTTCGCTCTGTCGACTACAAACTCTGTTATAAACCCTGTGACAATACTGTCAAGCCAAAATTCTACTGTGCGGGTGAACTTGTTGTTCACTTGTTATAACTAATCAATCTTTACTAGGGTCCACTCTAACTGTCAAACCTGGTTCTTTTCATGGTTATCCTTCAACCCTAGTATCCACTCCTACAATAAGTGTGGAAAATCGTAGAAAAAAACTTCGTGCAAATCAGTAAACACGTATTTGTCCAGATATTTGTGGGGTTTTATTATAGGGTTTCTATTGTCTTTCTGTGAAAACTCTATCTCTTTTGTTCTCAACCATCTTTCAATATCCACTTTTGTGGGGTTCCACAGTCTCAACATTCCCTTCTAATGTCTCATTGGTCTTTGCCCTAACCCTTTTAATCTGCCTCTGACAGATTCTCGACTTATTTCCTCTACTCGATCCTCTCTTGTTCCTAGCTACAGAAACATAACCATTTGTTGGTTTTCTACTCTTCCTCTATTCTACTCTGAGTTTTTATTGACCCATGGTTCATGTCTTTCRGGTTTCCAACAAAGTCTCTAAAACTATCGGCTCTCCTAGTGAACTAGAAGGCAATGCAACACACATAATGCACTACACAGTCTCACCCGAGATAGATTTAATGGGTGGCTGTAAGAMTCAGGCGTTTATAGCCTAGGATTGAGTGGGAGATATGGGGTTTGTATTCTAAACCATTTATTATAACTTGTGATTGCACCCTACTATTATTCACGACTGTGCAATAAATCTCATAGCTTATTCCCTCAATATCGCAATTGTATTTAACCAAGCAATATAATAACTCATTCATTCATTAAACACAACAACTAACTACTGAAAAGGGGATAAAGATATACATGCATTCATCACATTACACAGATATTACCGTGGTTCACCCCCTCCTGGGCTACGTCCACAAATATTTGTCTCTTGGCTCTTTTATTATGGTAGTTCTGCAGCTACAGCGCCCTGTGCTTACAACGATCTTCATATGAATAAGATCTATATGAGGAGAACTAGATCGCACCAGGCTCCTCAGCCTACGATCTAATCCTCAAGATATACCTTCTCTCGTCTCCTCTATCTCAACAACATACAAAATAGTTCATACAGTTAAAACATTCCCTATTGCATCGACTCAATTCTATCCCCCTATGATACCTAAGTATTGATATTTATACCTTTTCAGGCTCTTCAACCATTACAATGCATTACCAAAACCTTAACCCTACTGACATTAGCTCTTCCTCTCATGCGCGTGTTGTTCTTCCTTCCATTTATTTCCTTCATTTCATGCGTGTGTGATGTGATTCCTTCCAGTTGTCGCTTTCCTTCTGCATGCTTTATTTCCCCATGATCATCTTACTTTTCTGCCTCGGCCTGCTACCAACAAAGACCCTTAGGGATTCACTTAAAATATTGATCATTGGATCTATAGGTGGCTAGATTTAGTCATTCGTCGAAAGTGACTATGATGATATCTGGATAGTCGGATCCAGATGTGTCATTGTCAGAGCATTGAAGGTTGGTAAGGTCATGTGTTGGCCAAGAGTGTCAACAACAATAAAATATTCATAAGAAAATGAGAACCATTCATAAGAGTTAGTATACGTCATTGTTTACCATAGGTTTTGTTTAAGTGAGGAAGGAGGAATGGTGTCATCATATTGATGAGGAATGCCAGTGTGGCAGTTAACATGTCCCGTGAGATGACATGTGTTGATAGTTGATTGACTGATGGCTTCAGTGTTTTCTAGTTGGTCAAGATGGCTCTTAGATAATCCACTTAATTTCTAAGCTATCAGATCTAGATGTTGTTATATCTTGACCATTCGCCAGAGAGAGAAAAGTGGAGATATGGAAAGAGGCTAGATCAAGGTTTTCGATGATGACGGGGTAATCCAATAAGGAATGAGTGTCATTGACTCAGTGGGAGGTGATCTCAAATAGATCTAGGTCGTTGATGTCGGTCACATCGTTGTTGGAGCATAGACGAACGGTGATTCAAGTGATGGGTCAGAGAGGTTTCATTAACAAAAAGGATAGTGGGCTATGGACTTGTCAGGAGGTGAAACGTGGAATCTTGTCCATGGATCAGGGAATAGAAAGGAGAAATGGTAGTCATATATTTTCCATAGGTCCCACCTGTTCTTCCTAGAAATTTTAAAAGAATGAGAGTTAATCATTGTGAAAGTTCGAGGCGTCAACATGATTGGATTTGTTGGAAATCAAGTGTCGAGATCCGTCATATATGGGAAGTGAATCCATTAGAGTTCATCATCAAAAGTTGGTAAGTTGGGGTGATCAGTGACTCTGTGAGAGAAGAACTCTAATTATGACGAAGCCTTAGGGATAAGGGACAATCATTTATTGGAAAATGAGTGCAGCGTAATAACGATCGTAGATACATTGTAGGTTCCACATGACTACATAAGAAGAGGCTAAGAGATGAGCATTATTCATCATGCATGATGGAGGTTTCAAGGAGATCTAATCCATTAATTGTTGGATCCAGAGAGTTGTTAGATCCATGGATTAATCCTCTAGAGTGATCATCGTTGAAGTAGAAGTGGTTGGGGTAATGATATCTCATGGGAGATAGGCTCGATGATGATGAAAAAAGGGTCTATGAAGTCAGAACTATGGAGTGGTGATCTAGGTGGAACGTGCCACATAATTTCCACATCATATTATATGAGGGATAGGAGGCCACATGGATGCCATGTGGAAGTAAGGTGGTTGTTGGCCAAAGAAGGTCTATAAATGTCTAGTAGGATAAGAGGAAATTTTAACACCCCATCAGGCTAAGTAAGAATTATGGGGCCAAGTGTCTTAAAAAGTGGTACCCGAGTCGAGTTCAAACACTAGGCCTAGATGGGCCAAAGACCAATAACAATATTAGTATAACAAGACCAAGATGATCCTATTAGGAAGATTTTCTCTGTGATAAAATTTTGGTTATTATCTTCACAAGATTCCTTGAGAAGAAGGACTGTAGATGGAGATCTTGTTTTGGAAATATTACAATAGAAGAATTATAACTTTTCCTTGTTGGAATGATAAATACTCCTACAAGAGTGAGAATAAGATGACAAGCATTAAGGGTAAGACCTGAATGTGAATGGTTGAAGTAGAAACATCATATTAAGGGTTTCTTAAGTTCAAAGAATGAATGAACTAGTGAGGGTAATGTTCCCTCTAAGCATTCGCAGTTGGAGACCCTTACATATGTGATGACAATTTATATAAGGGCTAAGACCCTTATGGAAAATTCATCGTGGTTAAAGGAATTTAGTATGGATTGATAGAATCCTTGGAAGTATTAATTACTGCTTAAATAAAAATATTAATCCATTTATTAATTACTTCTAGACAAGTATACATAAACATGGATGATGAGTTACGAATTATGAAGATGGTGATACTTGAGATAAAAACAATTGATGATTACTTGAGTAACAAATTTCTCTGTGCTAGTGCCGACTATGCTAAAGAAATCAAGACAAAATTAGTATGTATGTTTTTTGTTGTATCCAATCAAACATAATGTCAGCAAGGTTTGGAACAAGATGTCACTATGCGACACATGACGTACACTATTTTATCTTTTGTTTTCATATGGAGGTCTTCTTAGAATATTTTTGTTGTATTGACAATGCTGAAATTAGAAAATCCAAGTTTGGCTCCCACTTTTGTAAGAATTGGAACAATGACAACATCAATAAAAGCATGGAAAAAACTTGAAGGGCCATTTTCCTTAAATGGCTTACCATACTGAATTGTATTATACTTGGAGGAACTTTTACCTAGTCTGGATTTTCTAATTAAAAGATTTCACGTGTGGTTTGCAACTATGGTTAAGGAGGAGGTAGATATGAACTTTACAAACATACATGATAACATTATTTTAAACCTATTATTTGAAAATAGGCTTTACCATTGGACTGGGAAGAAACGTAATATTTTTTTTCATGTTATTAAATGAGAAGTTCGTCCATCATGTAGCCAACATATGGCTTTCGCAAAAAATCGAACAAAAGTTTTGCATGGAATCACTAATTACAGAACAACAAAAGGAATGCCATTAGAAAACCAGTGGCCAATTTATTTGGAATCAAGAAAGAACATGAAGAAACATATCATGAAAATGAGAGATCCTCCTTTTACCAAACCTTTTTCATAACCTACAAGAAAGAAATGGAATGTCCAAATTGTTTGGAAACCACCTTGATGAAGGAATTTAAAAAAATTGCAACAACAAGATTGCAAGGTTTCCAAAAATAGAACATAATGTTATCATATTTGTTGTAGAATGGAGCTATGATGAGGAGTTATTGGAATGTTTCCATAACATTGAAACATTGGATGACACTCATGAAAAATATTTCTAAAGAACTTCCAGTTCTTTAAATGTGATAATTATATAGTCTCAAAGGCTCTATTATAATGGACATGTTTTCGCTAGGTTTCATGCAATTGTAAAAGATTATGGTACCACCCCATTTGAAGACATGTACCTACCACCTAATGCAGCTTTTCAACATCAAGGATTTGGATAGCTTGGTATATTCCTACGTGGATGCAAATAATATTTTTCATAGGTTGTTGAAGAGAACAATGTATGGTGGAACAAGGGTAATAATAGTCCTCTACAAGAATGGATAGACATATTGTGTAGAAGAGAAGTTCTAGGACTATAAACTCTTAATGACCTCCTTACATTGTAGGTTACTAGGTCTACTTTTAGTCCATAAGTAGTCACAAAGGTTCCATCATACAAGCATTCATATTTTCATGTTTCCATGTTTTCTATGATCACTAAACATAAGGGAAAATGTCATTGTAGTAATGTGATAATGAGGTGGTTGCATTGGCTCTTAGAATTCACCTAGAAACCTCATTATCACATGCTACAATAGGGTAGGAAAAGAATAATCTCACTTGAGTAATAATATATAGGAATAAGTATTTAAACACTAGTGTAGCAGTTGTTATTTTTGAGTTGTTGATATGGAGCTGATGTATACATGACATGATTCTAAGGTTCTCATGCACTCTCTAGAAGGGAACATGTCCCCGAGATGGAGCTAGTTGTTACCCCTCCTCTTAGTGAGGGTATTCCCATACATTTTATGAGTAGGAAATTTTTATGAACAACTAGCTTCATTCTGATTTTTGGGCAGTTTCTAATGTCCCCACTTTGGGACATCAGGGTATTACACAGTGTTATGATGACTAGGGTAGCTAGTTGGAGATTATAGTGAGTAAAAGAGATATTGAGGGACATTTTGGGGTCTGTATTGCATCACTCATCCTATTTCATCATTATGATCCATTACACACAGATTGGCTTTGGTTCCATTACATTCCAACTATTTCCATGATTTTGAGAATTTTGAGCTATAGGTTAGTTAAATTCAATGAAGAGGTCATTTTGGGCACAATACTTGGAGGAAACTCTCAGTGCAATAGATCATTGGAATCAAGAGGAACAACACTATAGGATAGGATGATGAGAAGTGACTTTCAGTGGCCAGGGAAGCCAGAAGGAGAGATAAGGTATTTTTTAGAGGTAAAAAGGTTAATTAATTAATTAATAATTAATAAAATGAAAGTCACTTTGGAGGGACAAGGTGAGCAGGAAGTATAAAGGAGAGGCACGGGCCTCTAGTCTGGCATTCATTCATGTATGATTATCATTTTGATATGTGGCTTCTAGCTAGAGAGACCATACCTCCAGGTTTTGAGGGTTTTGACTTAACAAACCCTAGAGAACGATTCGATGGTGAAATATTCCACCTAGCTTGTCCCAAGATTGATCTCAGGGATTCAATACTCTCCCACACCATTCTATTTCAGACCTACTCAATGCAGGAGGGTTCTACACCATCCACAAGCACAAGAAGAGAAGGAGGGCACACCATTGGGGGTTTCCAGCAAGAGGAGCGCACCATCCATTGAGGGAAGTTTGTTCCAGGTGTTTGGCAGGGATTTTGGAGATTCTAGCACTTGGGTTTTCATTGCAGGGCCATGGCGATTAGATCTAGTCCAGTCTGGTGGAGATTTATGTCTCATTCGATTTATTGGATGCATGGGACGAATTGGAGGAGAGGAGCACACTTCAGAAAGTGATTTCAGTCATTTGGTAGATCAGATCTTCATCATTTCACTTGGGACTTCACCAAGGAGGTAACCAAGCCCTGATATATCATTCTAGTGGTTTTGTGGAGAATTTGGAGGCATCTAGGAGATAGGCCAAATTATCTAGGGTTTCAAGCATACAGGGGGTCACACCATTCCTTGGAGGGAGGCTAGATCCATGACCTTGAGAGGGGTATTGGTTTGGAGATTTGAGCACCTGGGTTGTCCTTGCATTTTCCCGATCTACAATTTGGCAGATTGACTATAGGGTTTGGACATCTTTGGCAGTAGGGCCAAATTGTTGAGGCTATTTAGGGTTCCAACAAGATGTGGCATCTTCCATCTTGAGGGTTTGGCACTTCATACGACCCAAATCTATTCTTGCATTGTAGTCTTCCATTGGAGCATTTTGTAACATCTTCTATTATGTTTATTGGAGCCATCTGATGATCATTCCAGATCGACCTCACTCTTGTATCAGGTTCTTGCTCATTATATTAATAAAGGTTAGATCTTGCTATTGGTTCCATATTTTGTGTATCTTGTACTTTCATTGATTGTATCTTCAGATCTATGTGTGATTATTGAACATAAACCCTAAGGCCAAAATCAAGAGGTCAACCTGCAAGTAAACACATACAAACAAATAAATCAACAAAGTGTTTGACGAAAAGCCACACTCAGTAAAGGTTTAAAATTCATCCAAACTGTGATCTTCCTGGTATACTTTCTTGGGAACATTAAAGTGGTATCCAAGCTTAGATTCCTATCGGTTAGTGGGAATTAGCGCATGCATGGAGAGCCATATAGGGGTCTTCCATAAGAAGATATGGATGTTAAGGATTTTGCTAGAGAGACTGTACATTGTAGATGGGAATATTACTACGACCTTAGTGAGGGGTTTAGGGCTCAAGTAACATTCCAACAGTATTTATCCATGAACAATCCTAGGTGGAGCACGTATGAGGTTACCTTTTGGGTCAACCAAACAGAGGAATACATGGCCACACCAACTAAATGGAAGGAAGAACAGAGAAACCCCACACCCATTAGGAGCAAAGAACTTTGCTACAGTTGAAAGGTGCCTTGGAAACCAGATCATAGGTGTAGGGGTAAGGGTAAGAAGCATATTATTGAGGTGCACTATGACAATGATGATGAGGTATGTGAGGATGGAGCGATAGATGATTATTTGGAGCAGTCTGATGATGATAGTATGGTTGAGGTATGCGATTCTTTCACACTTGAGGAGGATAGTGACCCTTGTGCATTGGAAGGATAGTTGGATGGGCAGGATGATAACATCAGTGTTTAAATAGACATATCACATACTATTGATGATCTTACACCTCAACAACGTGGTGACACTAGTGAGGGTTCACATGTGTTAGCACCTTGATCTGATGAGCTTCTTATGAGGGTCGTGACACATTTGTCACCTTTCTAGACACCTATAACAACCACATCACATGAAGATAGCAGTAGCATAGAGGATCCATATGTGAGGGATGCACACCATGGACATGTAGATCCAAAGATTTAGGAGGAGATATATGACATGCAGAAAATTGATCGTACACTCTCATATCAACATGAGGAGATTGAGTCATAGCTTTTGGAGACTCCATTAGTTGAGAAGATTGTGGAGACTGACAGGTTGATGGGGCACTTACTTCTAGGATTGGCCTGCATTGATGAGGAGGCACTCTTTATTAGCCAAGATGACCATAGAATGTGTCTGGACACATCTATATGGGATTGAGGCACATATGATAGTAGCAGGATGAGTGCATAGGAGGATACAATTGCTCATACATGATACAATGTGATTCAGAGGGAGATATCATCTGGTGATGATGTGTAGTCGCATATAGGAGGACCTAGTAGCACAGTGGACTAGGATCAGTTCAATGCTTTATCTTTTGCAAAGAGTATTGTTGGGGATTCTAGTGTTGACACTAGTAGAGAGGGGCGTGAGGTAGCACCTCAGCATGAATGTGATCAGGATTCACACTACTTGGCAGGACAATTGATAGTCAGTGAGGATATGATCATGGAAGCCACTAGGGGCATTGATGACACACATGAATTCTGCTGGAGGGCATTAGTGGCACCTTATAGTTCAGATGGGGGATTTTCCATGGATGACTTTCATACTCTCAGGGAGAGAGTGTCTGTGATGAGGATCGACTACCAGCAATTGTTGACGGACAGGGACTACCTATTGGGGATTGGAGAGATGCATCATAGGGCCTTGAGGGAGCATGAGTTGGAGGAGGACCGACTCACTCAAGAGTTAGAGAGCACTCAAGGATTCTTGAGTGGCACACAGACAACCCTTCAAGAGTCAGAGTCCATATTATAGGATCTTCTTGAGGAGATTCATCAGAGATCCACTTCATTATTCTAGTGGACAGTTAGGTATGTCCTTCAGTCACATGGATAGAAGGTGGTGGTGGTCTAGTAGAGGAGCACCAGTTGATGGAGGACACTTTCACTTTTTTCCCAAGAGTGGTTGAACTTCAGGTAGAGGTTGATCTAGTAGTACACCCAGGATCTCCGATGCAGCATGAGTATGAGGGACATGACATGAGTATGTCGGAGCATACCATGAGGAGTGATAGCTTGCAGGGACATGCCAAGATGTACAATGGCATTAAGAGGGGTATATTTCCTTGCAGGGAGGGGACACACCTAGGGGAGCATGCAAATGTCACTCCTTTGCATCAACACCTAGTTATGAGAGATCACCCTCACCATATCATAAGTTTCATGGGAGATGAGAGATGGAGGTTGGTTGACCAACAATTGGAGGAGTTACTATTGGTTGTACTAGATGGTTGGGATTTGGTGATGACCACAGGAGAGTATTTATCATGGATATCGATGGAAAAGATTCTGGTCGAATCCTTGAGATTGACCAAAGAATGTGATATCTTCCAGTACTATAGTCAGTTGCAGATGTTTCTATTAGCCTTTCCGACGATTTCCATGATTTTCAGTATTTTGAGCTATAGGTTAATTAAATTCACTTAAGAGGTCATTTTGGGCACAATACTTGGAGGAACCTCTCAGTGTAATAGATCGTTGGAATCATGAGGAACAACACTACAGGATATGATGACGAGAAGTGAGTTTCAATGGTCAGGGAAGCCACAAGGAGAGATAAGGTGTTTTTCATAGGTAAAAAGGTTAATTAATTAATTAAAGTGATTTAATTAATTAATTAATAATTAATAAAATGAAAGTCACTTTGGAGGGATAAGGTGAGAAGGAAGTATAAAGGAGAGGCAAGGGCCTCTATTCTGGCATTCATTCATGTATGATTATTTTTCTGATATTTGTCTTCTAGCTAGAGAGCCCATACCTTGGGGATTTTGAGGGTTTTGACTTAACAAACCATAGAGGATGATTCAGTGGTGAAATATTCCACCTATCTTGTCCCAATATTGGTCTCGGGGATGAAATACTCTCCCACACCATTCTAGTTTATACCTACTCAATGCAAGAGGGTTCTACACCAGCCACAGGCACATGAAGAGAAGGAGGGCACACCATTGGGGGTTTCCATCAAGCGGGGCGCACCATCCATTGAGGGAAGATTGTTCAAGGTGGTTGGCAGGGCTTCTGGAGATTCTAGCACTTGGATTTTCATTGCAGGGTCATGTCCATTAGATCTAGTTCATTACGGTGGAGATTTATGTGTCATTCAATTTATTGGATGTATGGGACGAATTGGAGGAGAGGAGCACACTTCAAAAAGTGATTTCAATCATTTGGTAGATCAAATATTCATCAATTCGCTTGGGACTTCACGAGGGATGTAACCAAGCCTCGATCTATCATTCTAGTGGTTTTCTAGAGCATTTGGAGGCATCTATGAGACATGATGAATTATCTACGGTTTTAGGCATCCAGGGGGCACACCATTCCTTGGAGGGAGGCTAGATCCATGACCTTGAGAGGGGTCTTGGAGATTTGAGCAACTGGGTTGTCCTTACATTTTCACGATCTACAATTTGGTATATTTACTGGAGGGTTTGGACATATTTGATAGCAGGGCCGAATTTTTGAGGCTATTTAGGGTTCCAACAGGATGTGGCATCTTCCAACTTGAGGGTTTGGCACTTCATACGACCCAAATCTATTCTTGCATTGGTCGTAATTGAGTATTCAGCCTTTGGAGGCTTGTAATATTCTATTGGAGCATTTTTTAGCATCTTCTATTATGTTTATTGGAGCCATCTTATGAGCATTGCAGATCGCCCTCACTCTTGTATCAGGTTCTTTCTCATTATATTAATAAAGGTCAGATCTTTCTATTGGTTCCATATTTGGTGTATCTTGTACTTTCATTGATTGTGTCTTCAGATCTATGTGTTATTATTAAACATAAACCCTAAGGCCGAAATCAAGAGGTCAACCTGCAAGTAAACACATACAAACAAATAAATCAAAAAAGTGTTTGACGAAATGCCACACTCAGTAAAGGTTTAAAATTCAACCAAACCGTGATGTTCTTGGCACATTGGCTTGGGAACATTACACATTTTCACATTTTTCGAGACATATTACATCTCCCAAGGCAATGGTAATATCTATCGAAGAATTTTGGAGCTCTTAGGAATGCATGGACAACCTCATCACAAGCAACATGAAAAATTTATGAGTTCTCTCTTCATTTGTCACTTTGAATCTTATTTGCATTTGTTTGAATGGTTGACCTACATTTGGGCTAATTATGACACCATGGGGTATAATTAAAACACATGATGACTTTGAGGGGCCACTTAAGAGACCTTTGATGATATGCCATTTACTTAATATAGATTATATGACATGGATATAAATTGAGGACTCAACATGAAGAATAATGTGTTGGTATTGAGGGACAACACCATCTATTTTTATGTCACTTTTATTCATAAGGGTTTAATGACCCATTTTAGGATGTGGAAGGTCACCCCCATTCTCCATGGAGGTCCCTTGACCTATGATACGACTATGGGAATTCATTTGGGACTTTGCTTGGGGATTATCGAGCATTACACCATCCTTTTCTTGGACCTGTTTTGAAGGATTTTCCCCCTTTGGAGAGATTATGTCAACATTTGGAGGATCAATTTGCACTTTTGAAGAGGGCGTTTATGTTGGGTTGTTATATTCTTTACAGTGAAAGTCTAGTCGAGGTGGATCGACTAGTAGTGAAAGTTGAAGGTCGAAGTGTTCAACTAGGAAAATTTGAAGTCGAAGTGATCGACAACAAGTTGAAGAGATCAATCGATAAGAGGTCTTAAGGAGGTAGTGTGGAAACCAATTGAATACTGAATGAAGGTCGACTAGTAATCCGAATGGTAGTTGACTATAACAAAATTCTAAGATTTGAGGGATTTGTAGCCAATAATATGCATGGATATTTAACCATTTTTTAGCATATTTATTTATGGTTTTTCCTACTATAAATCCTATAAACAAGGTGTGTTGTATTTGTATTAAGTTTTTCTTCATGCTAATATTTAGCAATATATTGTTGGTCATGTAGATGTAAGACAAATTGGCTACAAGGCTGTACTTGTGGAAAAGAAGAGGGTATGATGTCAATTGCGTCTTAGGTGTATAACAAGGTTAGACATGTAACCTTTTATTCTGAATGAATAAAAAAAATAAAGCAAGATGCTCAAGGAATGTTGGTTTTCCTGTTTGGGTTTCTAGGGTAAAATCTATGTGTTCTGTGTGATTACTTTGTCATTTACTTTCTTATTTAAATTGGTCTTCCTCTCTTCTATTAGGTTTAGCGTGGAAGCATATTTTCCTAACATGTGGTATCAGAGCTTGGTTTGAAAATATTGGATCTGAGATAAACCATAGGTATAGTAATATTCATAGGTCAAATATCTTTAAAAGTTATGTCTGAAAAAATGACAAGTAGTTCGAGAATAGAGAAAAAAAAATTCAATGGCCAAAATTTTGAGATTTGGAAGCTTAAAATTGAAGATCTCCTTGTAGATCAAGAACAATGGGAAACAACCTTTCCAGGTACCATCTCGATAGGCATGTTGAGGGAAGAATGGGAGAAAATTGAAAGAAGGGAAAGGAGTACAATTCGATTATGTCTTGCAGATTCAATGTTGCTAAATGTATCAGGTGAAGACTCGACCAAGAAACTATGGTACAAGTTGGGAATCTTGTACTAGTCAAAATCCCTAGTAAATAAGTTGTTCCTTAGAAAAAAATTGTATCTTCCAAGGATGAGTGACGATAGTTCAGTAACTAAGATTTTAAATGCATTTAATAACATGATAAGACAATTATCATCTATAGATATCAAAATCACTAAGTAGGAGAAATGTATTATCCTATTATGTTCTTTGTCAGGCTCCTAGGATAGCTTAGTCATGGCTATAGGAACTATTTCAACCAAATTAGTGCTAGAAGACATGGTTACATGTCTATTATCAGAATAAATGAGAAGGAAGAACATGGAATGATCGACCAAAGATGATTTAGAGATGAGAATTTGACTAATTGACAGAGATAAAGGAAAATTCTCTAGTAGAAACTCTAAGTCAAAGGATAGATCTAATTCCCATGTTCAGTCAACAAGAAGATGATGGAAATGAGGTAAAGATGGGAATTATAAAATGGACTACAAGTAAAAGGAAATGTAAGTCATAACATGATTCGATGAGAATCAATTGACTGAAAGAAATACTACTTCGGATAAAGCAGGTGATGTGTACCTAGCGTCGACCAGTACACAGTTGGATCAAGATGTTTGGTTGATTGAATCAAGAACATCTTATCATGTGACATAAAATATATAAAGGTTCTATGAATATGAGCAATATGAAGGAGGATATGTGTTCTTAGAGGATAACTTGATGAAGAGTCCGACTGATACTGCAGGATGGGAGGAGTAGAACCCTTGTAGGTGTGCTACATATTTCAGGTTTGGAAAGAAAATTGATATATGTCAATAAGATGAGTGATGCAGGTGTGGACACTCTATTTCATAAGGATACGTGAAAAATGGTTAGAGGTGTGATGGTATTAATGAAATGATTTTGGATTGGAACCCTATACAAGCTATTAGGGAATGTCAACTTGACTGGATGAAACAACAACATTGTTCCTGAAGTTGACTCGACTCATATTAGGTTGAGTCGATTCAAACTGACTCGACAAGTCTTCATCAATTTTACCCGACCATGCTATGGAACAAGAGGATGGGACACATTGGATAAAAATGACTTTGAGATATGCGAAACAAAGGTATGGTTGAAGGTTTCCCTGAATGTAATTTAGAAGTCAATTCTTGTGAACATTCCATATATGGAAAAAAAATTCAGGTGAGGTTCCCATCTAAAGTGACAAGGGAAAAGGGGATTCTAGAATTGGTTCATAGTGATATGTTTGAACCTATAATAGAGACTTGAGTTGGTGGATCCCTGTACTATGTCTCCTTCATAGATGATTTTTCCAGGAAGACATGGATATATTTATTGAGGAAGAAATCAAAGTTTTTCGAGAAATTCAAAAAGTTTAAATCTCTTGTAGAAAACAAGACAGATAAGAAGATAAAGGTGTTGATAACTGATAATGGTGGTGAATTATGTGGAAAATATTTTGAGTAGTTTTGTAAGAAGTGTGGAATAGCACACTAAAATAACACACCACATACCCCACAACAAAATGGAGTTGTTGAAAGAATGAACAAAACATTGATGGACAAGGCAAGGAGCATGCTAAGTGGTGTTAGGCTCGCACAAGAATTTTGGGCAGAGGCAGTCGACACTATAAAATATGTGGTGAATATGTCTCCTTCGTCGGCACTAGTCAACTCGACTACACATGATGTATCTTCTGGTGATAATCCTTCACTTTCCCATCTCAAAGTATTTGGCTATGATGCGTTTTTTCATGTTCCCAAGAAAAAGAGGAGAAAGATGAACACGAAGGAAGTCAAGTGCATTTTCATTGGTTACAAAGAAGGAATGAAAGGATATAATATATAGGATCTTGCATCAAGGAAAATAGTGTATAGTCGAGATGTGGTCTTCAGAGAATTTGGAGGGAAGTTCGAGTTTGAAGTGGTTCAAATAGAGAAAAATCTAGAGAAGGTAAGGTTTGAACTAAGGAATGAAGAATATTATTAAGATGAGTCGACTAAATCAGCTGAAGAGGTGGAAAAACTAACCCCTGTTGTAAGGAGGTATGAACGAGTAAGAAAACCAGTCAAAAGGTATAGTCTGCCTGACTTCCGTTCCACATTTGTGTTAATTTCCACTGAAAATGAGCCCAAGTCGGTCAGGGAGGCAGTCGATTTGGTAGATGGTAACTCTGGAAGGATGCTATTATTGAAGAAATGGAATCCTTGTATGAGAATGATATGTGGGATTTTGTTGAGCTACTTAGTGGAAGATATATAGTCAGTAGAAATTGTGTATTCAAGAAAAAGATGAACGCAAAAGTTCAAGTTGAGAAATTCAAAGATTGAATGGTAGCAAAAGGATATTCCCAAGTCGAAGGAGTTGACTTTAGTGAGATATTTTCCCTATTTTAAAATTAAATTCCATTGGAGTAATAATGTCTCTGAATGCAACATTTGATCTTGAAATAGAGAAAATGGATGTGAAGACAACATTCCTACATGGGGACCCGAAAGAAAAAAATATACATGAAACAACCTGAAGGATTTGTAGTAAGGGGAAATAAAGAGATAGTATGCAAATTGAAAAGATCCCTTTATGGTCTAAAGTAATCACTAAGGATGTGGTATCAAAATTTTGAAACATACATTCTTATTTTGGGATTTGTAAGAAGCAAAGTTGATCATTGCATATATTCCAAGGAAGAAAGTGGGAGTTTTAGATATGTAGAATTATATGTCGATGACAAATTACTGATCGGAAACATCATGGACACAATAAATTAGGTGAAGAAGAAACTATCCTCCAAGTTTTACATGAAGGATATCGGTGTAATGATCTTAATTCTGGGAATGAAGATCAAAAGAGATCGAGTAGCTAGAAAGCTCTAGTTGAATCAAAATAAGTATATTGAAACAATTTTGAAATGTTTCAACATGCAGGATTGCAAACCTATAAAGGTGCCAATTCCCGTGGGAGAAAATTTAACTGTTGAATAGTGTCAAAAGACACATGAAGAAATAGAGGACATGGCACATGCTCCCTATTCAAGTGTTATTGATAGTTTAATGTATGTGATGGTTTGCACTCGATCAAGAATTTCCCATGCAATGGGAGTAATAATAAAATACATGTCCACACTTGGAAAGGAGCACTGGAAAACTGTCAAGAGAGTATTTAGGTATTTGTGTGGCACAAAAGATTATGCTATATGCTACCAAGGAAAACCTATAGATTATAGTGAAGTATATGTGCATGGATTTGTCGATGCTGACTGGGATGAAGATCTGGATCGACGAAGGCCGATTAGTGGATATGTGTTCAATATGTTCGGTGGAGAAATCAGTTGGATGAGTAAGTGACAAACATGCATAGCCTTGTCAACCACAGAAGCTGAATACATGGCATCCACTCATGGAAGCAAATAAGCAGTATGGCTACAATGACTGTGTTCAGGGATCAGGTTTGAGCAGAGATCTATGAATATAAATTGTGATATTCAAAGAAAAATATTTCTAGAAAAGAACCCAACTTATCATTCTAAGACTAAGCATATTGATGTACAATACCATTTTGTAAGAGACATGGTGGAAAGCAACAAGGTGTTGCTAGATAAATTAGACCCATTGGAAAACATAGTAGACCCTCTGACCAAGTTTGTGAGTGTTGTGAAGTTCTCTTGGTTTAGAGAGGTAATGGTAATTGTTGCCCTGAGTCTATGCAAAAAAGTTCAGGAAACTCTCGGTTAATCAAAGAAGACAACAAGTGGAAGGATATTGGGTTGTTATATTCTTTGCAGTGAAATTCTAGTCAAGGTGGATTGACTGGTAGTGAAAGTTGAAGGTTTAAGTGTTTGACTGGGACAATTCAAATTTGAAGTAATTGAAAACAAGTTGAAGAGGTCAACCAAAAATAGGTCATCATGAGTTTGTGTGGAAACCGATTAAAGACCTATGAAGGTTGAATAGTAATCGACTGGTAATCTGACTGGTAGTCAATTGTAAGAGAATCCCGAGATTCATAGGATTTGTAGCCAATTATATGCATGGATTTGTAACCAATTTTGGGTGCCTTTGTTTAGGGTTTTGCCTAATATAAATCCTATAAATAAGGTGTGTTGTATTCATATTAAGTTTATCTTCATGCTAATCTTTAGAATTAGGTTGTTGGTCATGTAGCTATAAGACGAATTGGCTATAGGGTTGTTCTTGTGAAAAGAAAGAGGGTATGATGTCAATTGTGTCTTAGGAGTAGACCAAGGTTAGACATGCAACCTTTTATTTTGAATGAATAAGACAAMAAATGCGTGCAATATGCTCAAGGAATGTTGGTTTTCCCATTTGGGTTTCTAGGGTAAAATCTTTGTGTTCTATGTGATTACTTTGTCATTTACTTTCTTGTTTAAATATGTCTTCCTCTCTTCTATTAGGTTTAGAGTGGAACTATATTTTCCTAATAGTTGACCATGTACACATGTTAAGGGAGAATTTGGAGGCCAACATGGCATCTTTGGACATAATTTTCCTTGCTTGGAGGAGAAGACCCCTATTCGACGCTTTGCTTCATCTTATACATTATACATGTGGCTTGACCACTTTTATTTTATTGTTGTTTTAGATTGCTTAGTTGAATTTTTGTTTTTCTTAGGATAGATCTAAGGAATTACATAAGATATTATTATTTATTGTAAATTAGGTTTAACATCGTCTACATAAAGAGAGGCACCTCTTCATTTGAACTCATGGTTGGATAATTTGGAGCTTAATCGATTCTTGGAACATTTATGGTGTTAAGGGTTCTTTATTTGTGGATGAATGTTGTCAACTATTGAAGCTTTTCCTACTTGGTTTTATTTTGGCACATGAAGATTAATGGTGGAATATTTTCAAGTCTTCTAATAATCCTTCAAGATCGATCCATAGAGGGATAAATTTATCATGTGGAGGAATAAGTTTGTTAATGTTTAAGACATTATTATAGATGTTTTCATTTCATTAGATAACAATAGCATAATCCAAGATCACTGAGAAATACACAATCACAAGAGACACACCATTTATCCTGGGAAACCCTCTAGGGGAAGAAAAACCAGCAAAACTTCCTTAATATAGATAGCCAATACAATGCCAAGAGATCTCTTAAACTAATACAAAAAGTCCTCTACCAGATATATGACACTCTCTCTCTCCTTCTTCTCTAGCAACAGATCTGAAACTTGTCTCACAAAATGAGCAAGTGATTTATGTCTAAGTGAGGCGCTAGCCTCCTTTATTTATACAAGTCTGGCACGTGTGAAGTGTTTCTTCACTGGCAGGGCAGACTTCTCAAACTGGGTGGGTAAACCCACCTTTATTATATTTATGGGTCTCTTCAATATCTGTTGGGGCCGACTTCTTATTCTGCCTATTACAATAGTCTTTTGACCAATCCGCAAAAGGGGATTTGGTCCTATTACAATAACCGACATGATCAATCCATAATGGGGATTGATCCTATGAATAAGATATCAATAATAATAAGAATACTTTTTGCAGTTACATTATTTCAACACTCCCCCTTAACAACAAGGGTATTCTTCAGCAACATCATGCGAGAGAGAGAGGACAACATCATCAACAACATCAAGTGGGTGAGAGGACAACATCATCAATATCATCTTGGAACACTGGCTGGCGTATCTATAAATCATCGAAAGTTTTCTTCATCAGCAACATCATCATTCTCAAAGAATGCCATCATCATCTACATCAATATGTATTAGTATAAAAACTAATACATCATCATCATCACAGCACAAGGATGGCTCATCATAATACAAGATTGGCTTTACATCATATCTGTCAAGTTGGAAGCTCAGTACTTGTCTCATCTCATCATCTTGCTTTACGTCACAACACTCAAGATGGAAGCAAGATACTCGTCCTGCTTTATGTCACAACCATCCAGTTAGAAGCAGGATACTAGACTGGCTTTACGTCATAGCTATCCAGCCAGAAGCTCAGTGCTAGTCTCATCATATCATCTTGCTTTACGCCTGACAACTAGGTCAGAAGCAAGGTGTTTGCACCCTCTTCGTCACCTTGGTGAGCAAATAAGAGGTGCTTACATGCCCAGTTGGGTCTTGCTGAGCATGACAGCTGTAGAGGAAAGAGTTAGAGAAAGAAAAACAAAACTATAAGCAAGAATTAAACTAAAACAAACTAAAATTATAAGCATATGGATATAGAGATAACAAACACAAAAAGACCAATATCACCAATGTTTTTAGGTTGATCTATTGATGAAATCAAAGCACAATGAAGAAAGGGGACTATGAGTCCCTTCTTCCTCCAAAGGAAGGCTCTAAGACCCTCACAAACTTGCTCTCCTTACAACAAGAAAAATAAAAATGGTGATGAAAGAAATCCTTTGCAAACCCACTCAATGGAGAGGTGGATTGCTCAATGAAATGGTGCCAAAGTGGTCTTGTCAAGGATGGAGTCCTTAAAACAATCTAGGCAGCATAACATTACATGAAATTCCTTGAGAAAATGAGGTTTCTTCATGGCTTTTTATAGAATTGCATTGGGTTATTGTGTAACTCCTTTGTAGTGTGAAAAGAGGCTCTTTATGGATTTATTAGGTCTTTGACCAGCCTACCATGCGGATTCAGCTCAGATTTGAGGGTCAAATCGGCTTGGGAG